>JALLPA010000572.1:0-14177 GCA_036939895.1 Thalassiosira exigua
GGTATTTAGCTAACGCTAAATCCGCCAAATCTTCGATTTGTCGTCGATTTATCGCACGAGTGCTGATAGATACGATACTCTCAGCGTTGAAGAAAATGACATGACACCAGCGGCAACGGCGGCCGGCCCCGGCCGCGCCGCCCGGCCGGCCGGGAGGGCCTCGGTCATCGCGGTGTGTTTCGCCGCGTTGGGGTCCTGCCTCCCTTGCGGCTCCGGCGGCGTCGCCGCGGCCGACGCCTTCGCTCCGCCGCCGACCTCGGCGCGGCGGCGACCGCCGGCGCCCCCCGCGGCTTCGACCGCGTCCGCCTCCGCCTCCGGCTACCTGGAATCCCTGGGCGCGGACGGCGCGGGCGCGAGCGAGGGGGAGGACGACGCGCTCCGCTCCCTGCGCAACAAGCGGGGGAGGATCCGCTCGGCCGCGATGCGGAACGCGCGGGAGGCCGCGCGGCGCGCGGCGAGGCGGACGAACTTCCGGGGCGTCTTGGCCGAGCGGTACGAGCGTGCGGGGAGGGAGCGGAGGGAGCGAGAGCGGCGGAGGCTCGAGGAGCTGCGCGCCGAGCGGACGGGGGGGAGGGACGAGGAGGAAAGGGAGGCCGCACGCGAGGAAGGCGGACGCGCCGAGGACGGCGAGCCGTCGAGCGCCGGCACCGTCGAGCGGCGCGCCGAGAGGAAGCGGGGGGTGCCCGTCCTGGACGTGCTCGACCGCCCTCCGATGGTCCGCGACCCTCCCCTCCTCGTGGGCGGGAGCCGGACCTTCGGACACTCGGACCTGACCCCCTTCCAGCGGAGGGCCCTGGACGTCGCGGCGTCGTGCCACGAGGAGCACCGCGCGCGCACGAAGGCCGAGGAGGGCGACGGGAGCTCGGGCTTCGGCGGGGCGGGAGGCGAGGGCGGCATCGAGGCGGCCCCCATCGTCGCGGTCGTCGACGGCTACACTCCCTCGGCCGCGAGCGCTTCCGCGGACGCGCCGTCGTCGGAGGCCGACGCGAGGAAGGGGAGGTACGCGACCCTCGCCTCGGTGGAGGTGCTCGCGGGAAGCGACGGCCGGCCGTCGAAGGTGAAGCTGACGGGCGTCGGGCGCGCGTTCCTGCGCGGCTACTTCGGATCGAAGGACGCCGGGCTGACTCGAGAAGAGGAGGAGCTGTCCGCGCTCGTGGGCAGGATTCGAGAGCTCGAGGACGATGGCGACGAAGAAGAGGACGACGAGGACGAAACGTGTTTGCTGAGCGACGACGGCGACGTAGACGAAGACTGCGAACTGGACGCATTGATGGCCGAGTTCGACGTGTTCCTCGACGACTCCTCCCTCCTCTCCTCGGCCGACGAATCGAAGTACGGCCGGGACGTCGTGCAACGCCGCGCGTCGTCGATGCACGCCGTCACGGAGCTGTACCGCGCCGCCAACAAGGTGTACCGGCTCCACGAGGAGCGGAAGAACATCGTCGCGGGACTGCGCGCCGGCGAGGCGCGGCTGGCCCTGGGAAGGCAGATCCGGGACGAGAACTGCCCCCTGGAGTTCGAGGACTGCGACGGGCTCGGCCTCATCGGTCGGCCGCTGGACGATGACCTCGAGGACGTACCGCTGCGAGCGCTCGTGCCGTCGAGCGCCGCCCGGGAGGACGTCCCGGCGTTCCGGGGCCACCGTCTGGAAGGCATGGAAAACTATGGCCTCGGCACCTACGGCGTCCTCTCGTCGATGCCGGAACTCGCCCGACAGGCCATGTCCCGCCTCGAACCGTATTACAGCCCGGAACACAGAGAGCGGGAGGAGTACGAGGCGGAAGTCGCGTCCATGGTCGCGTTTCGAACGCTGGAGGAGTACGCGAGTCCGGAGGAGGTGGCGTCGGCGCTCGTGGTGCCGTCGGCCACGCGTAGGTTGGAGCTGGCGTATGACATCATGATGCGGCACAGGGACGAGCTCGTTGACTTGGTGAAGATTGTCAGTCAGGAGTTGATCGACTGCGGCGAGGAATGCACCGACTTGTGGTGAACATTCTTGCTTATGTTTTGCTAGAGAGGAGGAGGAAGTATTATGTGATTAAATTGCACCAGCCACTGTCCCGCACAGCAGTGTCCTGAAGACCCCCTCTTCTCCAGTCCATTGTGCTTCCTCGTCCATCCTTCCACCCCTACCTCCGGAGGCGCAGAAGAATATGGGATGAGTCTGCAGAGCTTGGACCTCTGAATCCACATCATATCAGATCTCCGCTGCATCAAATGAAGTGTATTCTGATTATCGTATTCTGTAATGTTAGAGTTATCGACATGGCAAATTGAGTTTCCCGCTTGATCCATTATGAATTCCTACGTCATATGGTAGCGAAATCATACAGGACGCAGCCCCGCCGGTGAGCTCCGATCGCCGATCGGTGCCATTGAGGAGGACGACATAATATGCAACGCCGGCCATGTCCACTAGCTAATTCAGTACAATAGCAATTGAACTTTGGAGTAGAATCATCTAGACTTATTTTTATCAAAATGAACAACTATCACCTTCGACGGCTTTGGGGGGGCGCGGTCCCCATCATGTCAACGGATCTCCTGGAGTTAGGGATCGTAGACGCCGCGTTCAACCGCGCGCTCACCCGAGCGGCTGTGGCTGCGTTCGACAAGTTCACCAACGCCAGCTCCTCGCCATCGGCGCCCTCGCCTGTCGGGAAGGGCTGTGAGACGGACGGAGCGCCTCTGGGACGGAGGAGGCGGCGGTCGCGAATATCGACGTCGAGACGCTCCGAATCGGCGACCGGCCCGCCGCCGCCGATCGACGACGACGGGGGCGTGACTTCCAACGACACCTTCTTCGAACATCAACGCACGCGGGGATATCGCCTCTGCACACCCGATGTATCCGAGTGCGACGCCGCGCGTCTTCTAGAAGAGGAGCATGCCGTCGACGCCGTCGCGCATTACCTGCGACACGGTGGATTCGATCGATCGGGCGCGGCGAGCTCCATCGCAGATGCTTTGCAGAGTACAGGGGCAGGCCTCTCTATTGACTTGTGGGCCGCGGTCCAGAGGGGCGAAGGCGCCCATCACGCATTCCACGTTCACGACGGCGCCGTCGTATCGGGGGTATATTACAGCAGCTGTCCTGCGGGTTGTGCACCACTTGTTCTGAGTAGGCCCGCCGAGCTCATAGTAGCAGATGCGACAAATAAACATTGTGGGAGTGTCAAGTCGGAGGAAGACGAAGACCAAACGGAAGATGTGGTGATCCATCCACGAGAGGGTCAGATGGTGCTCTTTCCGCCGTGGGTCTCGCACGACGTGCCTCCTGTAGGAGAGGCTGATATGTCAAATGCCCAGAATCCTAGGGTATCTTGGGCATTCAATCTCACGGCTCGGTTGGCATCCATTGGAGATCCATGGAACGTCACCCGTCAATTCAGAGATTCGAGTTGTTGACACTGGAGCGGTTTGATGTGGCTACATCTGCGAGCCTTCAAACCAAAACAAAACATGTTCATGTCACGGACATAGGTCTATTGGTAATAACGTAGGCTCCAGTACCCAGGAGTCGTTTGGTCCGGTTTGTTTTCCACTGCTGCCCTATCAACATTAATGATAAGCCCGAGCAACTTCGCTTTACCTTATGAGTTCAAGCGTTGCTTCTTCCTTTTCCGTTTGACATCCCTGTCATTTGCCTCCAGCTGCTGATCCATGATCGCATACCAATCGGAAGCCATCGCGCATTGCTGTCCTACTTGTCTCCTCTTATTGAATTTGTTCCTAGTCGTCTTGCCCGCCTTCACAAAATTATACATTTCTTCGTCGTAGCGTTGGAAGACGATGTTATATGAGCGGTAGAAGTCGTCGTAATGAATCAATCGCTCCGCGAACAAGGTTTCGGACAGATTTTCATCGTCGAGGCCCAGAGCTCTTGCCTTCGCTGCATCAGAGGCTTTCTCGCGGCTTTCCCTATCTAGCCTCTCTTCTCTTTCCTGCCCGTCATCGTCAGGTTCGGGTTCATTGTTAATAAAGCGGATCAACCGTTTGGGCCCGGGCGGACTTGGATCACGCTCGCATTTCTCAAGGATGTTGTCACGGTAGTATTTCAAACTATCGTGCCATGTTCCATTCACTCTTTTCAGAGATGTCGTGATATCATGGAGTATAAACCTTTTACATGTATCAGACACTGAATGAGCCGATGTGGTCCCACCCAAATCATCTTCTAGTTGGGTGTATTCTCCACAGTACTCCCAACCGAGCGTGCTGCCCTTCGTGGTCCTCATAACAAAAACAGAAAATGGATATGTTATAGGATCGAAATCAGGATCATTCGTATCAACATCTCGGCAAGGAAGCATTGTGACAAATCCTGACGGTTGGCCTGCGTACTTGGGTGCACCACTGCAGGTAGCAGAATACGAGATGAATAGAGAGGCGGATGAGCTTCCACGACACCATACATTCAAAGCACTCACAAGTTCCACATGCTATTATATGCCATTGCATACCTCCCGCCCATCCTGGCCAATCGTTCGCCCTCGCGTATTGGGTATAGGTCGCTAGATTGGTTGCCACCGCCAAGTTTCATCATACCATTCTTCGCCTGTCTGGCCAGTAATACTCGATTACCGTACTTTCTACTGTTCTTTGCTTCTCGTCGTTCGAGCTCAGAGTACGTTGGCTCTTCTTTTATCTGGGCCGGTGCGTCTTCGACGTCGTCGGCGGCGGCCTCTCTAGCGGCGTTAGATGTCAAATCACTTTCCAAGTCATGATCCGATTCCAAGTCATGATCCGATTCAGAAAATCTAGATAGCTCATCATCTTCAGACGCACTTCCCGAGAACCTAGATCCTTCGTCGTCAGTTTCTTCCTTAAAAGGATCAACGTCAGCATTACCAAGAGCTTTGCTTTTGATGTCGATGGGGTCAACAGAGAATCTAGACTCATCACTCTCTGATCCTGCACCCCCCTCAGAGAATCGCGAGCCTTCATCTGTTTCTTCCTTCTTGACATCGAGGTCAACCAATGTATCAGTGACAACGCGCTTGGCATTGCCGTCAGGCTGGGCGGTATCGCCTCCCAAAGAATCTGCATCATAACTTGTGCTCTTAACCTTCATTGGAACGGGAGTCACCAATATGCTGCTCCTTAACAACTTGCTGTCAGGTGTGGCTGTAGCGTTTTTTGAAGAGGGAACTTCTTTGGGCACTGCCTTCTCTGTTGAAGGTAGACAACCTGCATCATCCTTTTTACTCTCAACCTCAATTGGAATGGGAGTAACCAATGCGCAGCTCCTTGACAACTTGCTGTCAGGTGTGGCTGTAACATTCGAAGAAGAAACCTCTTCCAGCCCTTCATCTCTACTCTTCAAGGGCTTCGAAGTGCTAGAGCATGATGAAGTCACTACTCGAGCAATCGAGGGATGTTGTGAGTTGACCTCTCCTGACAATACGTTGTCACTGCAAGACTTCACCGCATCAGGAGCGCCCGGCATCGGGGGCGAGCCATCGACATGGAAGAGCCCCTCTCCACACTGGTGAATGGGGCACGGAAGCAACGGCCCGATGGCAACTCCCGAAAGGAGGCTGCGCCGCTCGGCGTCCTTGCCGGCGATGTCCTCGACGCAGATGACGTGACCGCAACTTCCTACTTCCACGCGCGACTTCCTACCGCCATCAAGGGGTCGATTGCAATTAAGGTCACAACTTCCGCCGTTCACGCCGCATGGTTGCATCGTCGTTGAAGGCGCCATATCACCCTTTCGCGGTATTGGCCACTGATGATAATGTCCAATCCGCCATAATGGCATCTTCGTTGTCATTGCCTGCATGCCATTGCCAATGGCATTGGCATTGGCTTCGCGGCATTGGCATTGGAAGTGGCAGCGCCTGCCTGCCCGCTCAAAATGATATGCATTCCTACGTGAATTTTACGCGAGATTGCGCATTCCACCACCCCGCCCCACACCCATCACCATCACGCACCCATCACCATGCATCACGGCTATTCACCATCGCCATCGCCATCGCCATCATCACCGAAGCCATACCATCACAGACCATCACCATATCACCTCACTCCGTATCAGCGTCAGATTCACTCATCGTCATCGTCATCGTCCACCTCCTTGCTTGGCTTGGCCTCGGCCGTGTCGCGTGGCCACCTCCAGCAGAGTAGAGGCCAGAGCCAGAGAGGCAGAGGCAGAGGCAGAGGCCGAGCGAGTCCCGAGGCCTGAGAGCCGAGATGAGGCCGAGCCCGAGCCCCTGAGCCGAGCGAGGCGAGCCGAGGGAGGGCGACAAGACCTTCTATCCGTCACGACGGTGATGCTATCGGCGCGAGGGGTCTCGTCGTCAAGAAGAGCCTGTCAGCAAAAGATGAGATCATCTAACCTGCCGCATCTCTTGCTGACCTTATCCTACTTCCACTCGGCTCCGGCGTGCGCTCTCAACATCGCGCTGATAACCGGATCGACCCGCACTTCGGGACCGCCGACGGTGCTCCATCCGCGCGTGAACGCCTTCATCCTCAATATTCTAGAGCAAAGGGGTCACGACGTCGCGCAGATCGACCCGGACGATTTTCCGCTGCTGGAAAAGCCTCACTTTTCCTATCCCCCCGGCAGGGCTCCGTCGAAATTGCAAGAAGTCCATTCGACTCTGAAAGACGCCGACGGATACGTCTGCGTGACGCCGGAATACAACCACTCGCCTTCGCCGGCGTTGCTGAACGTTCTGAATCACTTCGGATCGTCGACGTTTTCGTTCAAGCCGAGCGCCATCGGTATGTGCGCTCTGGAATTGCGTTTGTCAAACGAGGAATTTCGCGTTTGAGCTCTCCTCACCACTTCGATTCAGTGACATACTCTGCGGGCCAATGGGGCGGAGCCCGTGCGGGGGTGTCTCTGCGGACAACTCTCAGCGAGTTGGGATGTTTGCCGGTTTCGGCGATGATACACATCCCAAAGGCACAAGAGGTGTTGGACCGCGATGGCAATATCAATGCTTCGACAGACAACGATGTTAATGACCCTGAACGATGGCAAAAGTACTACGGGAGGTGTTTTTCGCAGCTGGAATGGTGGGCCGAGGCGGCACGGTGCCATAAGAAAGTTGCAGATCCCTTTGATGAATCTCCGGCGTTTGCAAAGTCCCCCAATCAAAGAAACGCACCTTGAACGAACATGGACCCAAATCTCAAGAGGACCAAGGTTAGTATATAAGCTGCGGCTATGCTGGACAACAATGTATTTGAGCATGAGCTGCGAGAAGCTTGATTCCCAAACCAGACTTTAAGGTAGTCACAATTTTTTTCTGTATCCACTCTTCCCAACCATTATCTTTAGCCTGTTTCAATCAACAACGGTGAAGTTAACTGAGGTATGGGAATTTATCGAAGTAATTCTAGGTATTACTTATGTTCCACAACAGCAAATGGGTTATTTCAAGTTCTCGACAAATCATCAGGGAGCACACAGAAAATGTTCGAATAATATTACCCCGCAATAAAATTATGACATGTAGTTTCCCTCCTCCCGTTAGAGCACCCCTCTGCTCGCTAGTGTCCGATCTTCCTCCTCAGTGCTTCAGCTCTGGATATAGTCTCACAAATGATCGTAATCATCGTCAGACAGGTGGAATGGCGGGAATTACAGCTCTGCTGTGGCATCGAATTCTGCCTCCGGTATCTCAGTTTGCCCCCGTATTTACAATATTCACCATGCCACATGTTTTGTACCCTTCTTCAGGCTGTTGCTGCTCTTGCCCATGCTCCTGTTCCTGCTTCTGCTGCAACCCGGAGGGGTGGCTGCTCCTAACGGACGCCTGCGCCAGGGCTGGGCTGCTATCATCGGCGATGGTTCCGAATCGCTGCGCCATGAAGTTCCGCCAGAGGGAACAACCCCGCGTGCGCACATTGCTGCAGCCTCTTGCCAGGGCACCCCAAAGATCACGGACTCGTGTTGGGGGCTCGCTTGCTGGGTCGAGACGAACAGTGAGAGGCAAAACGAGGATTGTCACCAAAAGAAGGACGAGCTCAAAGAGCTCGTATACTTGCATCCCGCGAGTAAGGACACCGTCGAACATCTTCCCGAAGATGAGCGGCTGCTGGTGTTGATGCTCCTGCTTCAACCCAGAGTGACGGCTGTCCTCACCACCATTGCTGGCCGGCTGCACCAGGGGCGGGTCACTACCATGCACGCTCAAGTTTTCATCGCCCATGGTGTCATGCGATTCCACCCCCTTTGCGCTTGGGGTCGTGTCCTTCGAACCCTCTCCCGTGTGATTGGCCTGTTCCTCGCCAGTAGCGTGTACCGTTTGAGCTTCACTTCCATTGTGCACGTAGATCCCATTATTGATTGCCTTTTCCATCTCGCAACAGTCATCAATGCCAAGTAAGTGCTGGCTGTATAGCTCATCATCGAATGTTCCCGCGCAGATCATTCGCGAGATTCGCACTCCGGTTACAGATAGATCGTATACCTTGTTCGCCAGGTCAACACACTCTTCTTTGAGCTTCTTTGTTTTGGTCAGCTCATTTGCAAGAGGCTTCAGGTCCTTCTCGGCTCTCTCGGCCTCTTTCTTGGAGCGTGCGACTTTCTGATCATGCTTGGCCTTGGCGCCATCGAGATTAATGTTATATCCCATCAAAAGGTCACCTTTTTTCTCCTCAAGTTCATCCTTAAGCTTTTGGATTCGAGCCTGGGTGCTACGTACAGCTTCGCTTGTTTGTAGATCCAAGTCTCTTTGAAGCCTCATCTCCTTGCTCTTCAATTCTTTGGAAGCTTCCTCCTTCAACCTTGAATGGTCCTCAATGGTGCTCCGCAAACTCGACTGTTTGTCGCTGATGGACGAAGTTAGATCATCGCACTTGTTGCTTTGATCATCGATGACATCACGCAACGGCTGAGTATCGTAGTTCATGAGGTCGTGGAGTTGTAGAATTCCTGCACCATTCGTTCCATCCTCAACAATTTTCTTGAAAGTCGCACGGTCGCGAAAGAATTCCTTGGGGACTGATTTTGAACGAAAGATAGGTGCAATTGAGGTCGTTACTTAGCGAACCACGTCCAAACACTTTTCCAGGGAGATTATCAACTTCTTACCTTTTACTTCATCAAAGATTTCACGAGCAGATAAAACGTGCGCAGACGGGGAAATGGTTGAAAGAGTTGAACCGTCCGACCAAGAACCCGACTCGTATCCGCTGCCCTGGAAAAAATGGTTCTTGCGGGTGTATCCACTCTTCTGGCTGCTACGAACGGGCGTTTTGCTCCTTGTACTTTTCTTGTGTGAAGAACGGGGAGGAGGACGCGGCGATCGGGAGCTTTTTTGGCCACGAGAGTGCGAATTTTTTTTCTTGGAGGCAGACTTGCTCGCGAAGATTTCGTTACGGCTACCTGGGGTTCGAGGCAAAGGAGTTTCGTTACGGCCGCTGTGCTTACGTCCGCCCTTGTTCGTCTTTTGACGAACCGAAGAATCGCTGCCACTGCTGTGACTGCGGTAGGATTGGTAAGAGCCCTCGTTGCCACTTCGGCTGAGTTTGGAGGAGGACGAAGTGGAACGTCCCCGATCGCTGCTATGGACACGGCTGCTGCGGCTGCGGCCTCGTTCTTTGTGGCTGGAGCTGCAGTCGCGTTGACGGCGGCGCGATGAGCCCTCCTTCCGCCTGTTCCTGCTGTCCTTGCGCTCGACGGATGATTCGCTGCTCCGACTGCTGCTGCGATGGCTCGACTTTTTCTTGGATCCGCTTTTCGACCTGCTGCTGCCACTTCGGCCTGACTTGCCTCCGCCGTGGTCCCTTCGACCACCACCACGGCTCGTCGCCTTGCTCCTTTCTTCCGCCTCCATCGTCATCGTGAAGCTGCTATCGCCCTCTGGCTCGTTGTTGGCGTTGGTCTTGGCTGTGTGAGGCAGGTCTGCCTGGGAGGCTGGGAGCTGGGAGACGTCCCCGCGTTTTGTGTCGTCCATGGTTGGTACTTCTACCGAGCAAGACGAATCCGACCACCTATCCATTCTCATTTTCGGGGGCGCCGCGGGCGGGCATGCTCCGACCGACTACATCAAACGGACATCAAAGCCAAACACAAGGAACACTTCTAGATATTCCGGCATTACGTATCAGGCCCGCGAATGTTTTGATGACGCCCACCAATCTACTGCAAAATTGAGTCGCGCGCAAGTTAGCTCCATCCACGCTAGCGTGCGTGGCCGACCGCCCACGCCCGCCGACCGCGCGCGCGCGCCGCTTCCACGGCAGCGCAAGCTTCGTTCCCCCATGTATCGTCCAACTCACCAACGATCGAGCTCTCAAGAAATAATTTGAGACAAATACATAATTCAATCGCAGCAGCGTCAAGCTTCAATAAACGTATTTGAAAAAGAAAATTGTCTTTCTGCTTATTTTCACCCTTTTAACAGCTCTAACAATTATTAGCCGAAGTATCATAGCCACATTTTCCCATGCAGATAGAAATAAGCTATTGTTCCCACGTCAGATCAGGTTCAATCACGGATGGTAAGTGCATACCTACCATACATACGGATCGTAATTGCATACAACATCATCATGCGTTCATGCATACACATGCACACATCGACAATAGTACCCATGCGATCCTAGATAAGCTTGCTAACAACTGCCCTGGTACAGTTTGTTTTGGTGGTAGGAGCTCCCTGTCTGGTAGGAGGTAATTTCGCCGAGAAAAGGCCCGCTGGTGGGCATATTTAAATTACCGCGGGTCTAGTTTTTCTATCCATTCATTAGATAATTGCTAGCATATCGAAGTAATAAACCCAAAAAATACAATTGATGAAGCTATTTGAATCCTTCAACTTGATGTTGGGCGAATATCTTATATTACTAGTACATAGGAAGTCTGTATCTTTTTCGCTAAGAAGATCCATCCATCACCATTCACCTGTGATCCCTGATATCACATCAGAGATCCTGCCAGTGTGCGCAGACTGTTAAATGGTTGAAAGAGTTGAAACATCCAACCAAGAATCTGACTCGTATCCGCTGCCCTGAAAATGGTTGCTGCGGGTGTATCCACTCTTCTGGCTGCTACAAACGGGCGTTTTACTCCTGTTACTCTTCTTGTGTGAAGGTCGGGGAGGAGGAGGTGGCGAGCGGGCGCTTTTTTGGCCCCAAGAGTGTGAACGTTTTTCCTGGAGGCAGACTTGCTCGCAAAAGTTCCGTTACGGCTATGAGCACTTTTTTTGCGACACTGACAAGGTGTGGCGACTGGGATCACCTGGGGTTCGGTGACTGCGGTAGGAGTGGTAAGAGCCCTCGATGCCACTAGTGGAGCGTCCCTGATCACCGTCAGAGACACGGCTGCTGTGACTGCTACTGTGACTGTGGTAGCGGTGGCATTCATTGCAATTGCAACTGCAGCCACATTCGTTGTCCTTGTTGTGCCTCAAGCTGCGGTCGCGTTGATGGCGGCGCAACGAGCCTTCATTCCTGTTGTTACTGGATGATTCGCTGCTCTGACTGCTGCTGCGGCAGCTCGGCTTTTTCTTGTGTCTGCTTTTTGACCTGCTGCTGCTATCCTGGCCACCGCAGCTTCGGTCCGACTTGCTTCTGCCACGGTCCCTGCGGCCGCCGTCACTGCTCATCGCTTTGTACCTTTCTTCTCTGCTCAAAACAGAGCCCCTGTCACTGAAATATTGAAATTCCACGTTTATCATCTCATCCGCCTCCATCATCGTCGTGCAGCTGCTATCGCCCTCTTACTTGTCGTTGATATCGGTCTTGGTCTTGACTGTCTTGTGAGGTCTGCCTGGGAGGCTGGGAGACGTCTCCGTGGTGGGTATTGTACCGAAGACGAATCATACCAATAACATTCTCATTTTCGTGGGCGCTGTGACCGTGCTCAGAATGGGGCCATTTGGCAAACCACAAGCTGTATGGTTAGATTTAAATAGTTATTCCGCCATAAGTAACAGATAGTGCCCGCGACAATTGATGATCGCCCGCCAATAATGCAAAATTGAGTCGCATGCAAGCCCATGCTCAGTATGTTGTAGTTAGACCAAGGTGTGTAGGTCCCGTGCATGTAGCGCACAGCGAGGCTAATTATCGCATTTTTATACGATACCATGAAATAAAATAGTAGAATCTGCGATATTCGGCGGTATTTCGGCGGTCAGACTCCGTGGAGATCTCCTCGGGCTCACGCAGAGAGAATCTCTCTGCAGAGATATCCTCCGCAGAGCCGGACAAGTATGTGAGGTGCTAGGTAAATAAATTCGAGCACAGCTGGCCACACATTCTGTTCCTTTTCCAAGCTTCGTGAATATTTATTTTCAATATCATAAGATAAGACAGCCCACCAACAAAACAATAAGAAAATATTGGTTCCTATGTAGGGAAAATCAGACCGGCTCCTCGGGCCGCGGACCTACAAGGCCTGAACGCGTCGGAAACCTGCCCGGCCCGCTCCGACAGGCGCTGCGCGCTACCTGCACGGGACCTACAAGGGTTGGCATTAGTGCCAGCCCATGCCATGTGCGCCCTTCCATGGTAGCACAAACTTCGTTTTCCCATGAAGGGTTTGCCACGTGTTAGCCGTACTCCAGGCCAAAATAGGGACAGAAAATAGGGACAACTCAAGCAACTTTGCAACACCAAATTCGTCATCTTGTGCCTACCCCATTGATGAAATAATTGCTTCAGAAATCATCTGAGACAAAAGGTGAATGTGTTAACACCAATATCAACCATTATTTGCGGCTATTTGCTCAGAAATGTCGTCAAAGTCAACCTTTCACTGCGGCATCGGTTTATGAAAACTTCTGCATTTCAATTTGTCCCGGATATCGGGACAGCTTTTCGTCCAATACAAAATTGGTTTATTTCACGTAGCAATGACGTAGAAGATGTGGTGGGATCGTAACTATGAGCTATTATTGACACTAGTATCACTATATTTGGAACACAACATTTGGCTGCTCAGATCAAGCGGTCCAAACGCCAAGTTCAACGCCGAATTTGTCGATCCTTGGCCTGTCTGAGGAAGTGACCAAGCGAATATGGCCATCAACCCCGTCGGCACCATCCGCCGACATGCGCCAAAAATCTGGGGCATGTTTCAGCCATAAATGAAGAACAACTACCCCACGTCTCGGCCGAAATCATGGAAGTCAGAGGGGAGCAGAGGGAGGCTGATTAGACGTGGCCGAGAGTTGTCACGGAAATAGGGGCAACTCAGATCAAGGGTTTTTACACGAGGTACGAGCTATCGGGAGTTAACCCGGTTTTTGGGTAGGTGGGTATTGGATATATACCAAATATTTTTGTGTGAGTGGGTACATGTGGGTGGATATCCATACCCATTCCAAAGTGTATGGGGTATTGGGTAGGTTTTTGGGTATTTATTCTGGCCTCCGTTGGCCACTTGAGCGATCAATTTTGCAAACTTTTCCTTTCAAAGAACAAATTTAGTTTCTGAAAGGCTCGTACATGCACTACATGGATCACATGTGAGATGGGTTAGCGTTACTGTTTTTAAATAGCAATAACTTCGAAGTTTTATTTTCGATCAATTTATTCTGACCGTTTGTCCTTAAAAAAGAGCAAAATTCTAGTGTCGGATTCAATTCCATTGCATGGAATCTTGGAATGTAAAATTTCCTGTAAAGTCACCAGTGGGAATTTCATATTTTTTTGAATATCGCTAGATTTGATGGCAATTAGTAATAGTGATTATCGGGCATCCCCATATTATCGCTATTTATCGCAAGAAACAACTGATGCAAGCAATGCTGAAGAGTGACGACCACCTAATCGTTCGTTGAACACATCTATTTTAGCGAGAGACCAAGCACGAATGGCGTGCTTTTTTCTCTGTGTGATCACGTACAGTATCTAGAATGATCAAACTTTTCGGAGCGAAAAAACTCTAGATAGATAGCTAGACAAAATCGATGAAAACTACTGACTGTCTTTGCACAGCTCTAACGCGGCAAAACAACTTCAAACCACCCAAACATGCCCATTCCCACTATCTATGGAACATGTAGATTGAGGGAATGGCCATTATCAGCCGTGCCGGCGCCGTCTTCATGCCGAAATCGACCCGCAAAGTCAAGCCATCAGAGCGGCCCGATTCAGTTGAAATAACAAAACTCCAACCGTCTACCTCCAATTTTTGGACCTATATTGCGTAGAGAGAGAGAGAGAGAGAGAGAGAGAGAGAGAGAGAGAGAGAGAGAGAGAGA
>JALLPA010000573.1:0-14925 GCA_036939895.1 Thalassiosira exigua
TCTCTCTCTCTCTCTCTCTCTCTCTCTCTCTCTCTCTCTCTCTCTCTCTCTCTCAGGCCTAGGGGGCAGCTTCACCACTTTGTCTCCTGCCTTCTGTCTTTTCACCATCGTCATCAACCCACCCAACCAAGACACATGCCCAGAGCTAGGTAAGCATTTCTTGGAGCGTGTTAAATCAATGGTCGGGGGACATAGGGGCGACGGATGCTTCACTTCCGACGACGCGGATGGAACGGCGGGGGGGGTGTACCAAGCACGATCGGTTGGCAGCTTGTGCTTGTGGTGCTCAGTGTTGGTTTCTGTTGCCGCCATTCGTGCATCGTGCGTTTAAGTCCAGGACGAAATTTGTATTGAGGACAGTCAGCGATTGATGAGCGACGGGAGACCGGCCGTGGTGAAGCAGCGAGTTGCGACGACAACGGCGACGATCAAACGGAGGCTGCTAGTATGTGCGTGACAATGACAGCGACAGGATGGGGACGGAGGGAGGCGGCTCGGCAGCAGTGGCGGCGTTGTGTGGGGCAAGTTGGTGGCGGTGACCGGAGGGCGGTGGCGACTTGATCATCTTCTTTTTTATGCTTGCATGGGGGCGTCGGCAGCAGGTTGAGTTGTGTCGGATCGGGTCGGGTGTCGCCGCGCGCTTGGTCGGCGGTCGAGGGTCGGCAGTCGGTTGTCGGTTGTCGGTTGTCGGTTGTCGGTTGTCGGTTGTCGGTTGTCGGTTGTCGGTAGGTCGTCGGTCGTCGGTCGTCGGTCGTCGGTCGTCGGTCGTCGGTCGTCGGTCGTTGATGAATGAAGCTCGAAACGAAAATGAAAATGCTCAATCGTTCGTCGTTCGTTCGTTTTCGTTCGTGCTTCGATCGGAACAATGGCAATGTAAGATACATCAGTGCGGGAATTAGTACAATTTTGAATTTTGAAATCCAAGTAAGTTTCGGGAGAATCATTTTCAAATTTTGAAATCCAGGTAAGTTTTGGGAGAATTATTTTGAAAATTTCGAATTTGTTATGACACTTTTTAGCGATTTCCCGAATAGATCGCTAGCCGGTTTCCAGTATCAGTGTTTCTTGTCCTTGGTCCTTGAGCATGTCGGAAGGCCTTACCCCGGCAGGCGACTGTCTGATGCGGCCTGATGACACCAGACAGTGACAGATTGGATTGCGAGAGCCACTCAAAATCCTTGATGAAACTGATCTACGAGTAGTAGCGTAATCGACTCATAATCTGATTTTAGAGCACCCGACATCCAGCTTACGCCGACAACATGGCAATTCCCTGTAACTGGGCCTTACTTTCATGGGGGACACATCCATTGGTTCAGTTCTTTGCATCTCGGTAGTTTCACGCAGAGACGTCCACTTGCATTTCCCGATCATAGAGCGCTTCTCTCGACGGCAAAGATGGGGGGTGATGACGTCAGACAGACTGGATTGCGAGAGCCACTCAAATCCTCGATGAAACTGATCTATGAGTAGCGTAATCGTCTCATAATCTGATTTTAGAGCACTCGAATCCAGCTTACGCCTAGGTACACTGCCGCTGAAAAAGCTCGCCTGCGGCTGGTGTGGGCATTCTAACTAACCAGTGTCATGCGGAGTTATTCATGAATACAGTTTTTTTTTTGAAGTTTTTTGGTAAAATACAACATTTTCGAAAAAAATATGGACACAACCCGATGCCTCTCCTCCCAAATACAGCGATAACGGTGATTACTATTTAGCGATTATAGTAGAGCGATAGCAGCGCCGGCCGCAGTCATTCATCGCATCAATCCTCGCTCCTCCTCGCCTCGATCTCGATCGAACGACCACAAATCCAACATCCATCCACTCTTCAGAATCGCCGCCGCCGCCGCGCCGCCTCTTCAAGCCCGCCTACGAACCGTTGGGTCGTTGATAGTCCACGCCACAATGCTAGCAACTGTCGCATACAGAGGGGCATGGGCAGTCTCTGGGCGGCGAGTGGCTATGTCAGCACGAACAGGACCATGTTTGCTGCATCAGCATGGAAATGACAAAGGGACTCGATCATATTCGGCATCGACGGCATTGCGAAAAGCGCTAACAGTAGAAGCATCATGGCAAACAAAGCGATCATGTCCCACGGGTAAAACCAAAACAATCCGCACCATCCTCTCCTCGTCCTCCTTCTCCGCGCTCCCTCCGGACGAGGAGCAAGAGGAAAAATCGCGCGTCGATGCCCTCTCGCCCTACCAGAAGGAGATGGAACTGCGCAAGCTCGATTCTGAGCTGGCACGCCTCCAGACTCTGCGTGCCATCAACACCGGGGAGCTGTACACGTTTCGGGGAAAGTTCAAAATGCTGAGCCGGGATTACGGTATGGGATTCTTAGCCTGGTATTGGACGGTGTGGTTCGCCACGGCAGGACTGAGCTACGCCGCGATAGAAGTGGGTGGAGTGGATCCGTTGATCGTGGCAGGAAAGGTAGAGAGCTTTCTTGGGTGGGAGCCCATGTCAATTTCTGGGAGATTGGACCCAACCCTTGGCCAGATCGGGTTAGTTATCGCAATGAACGAATGCCTGGAGCCATTGAGGTTGCCTCTAGTTGTCGTGACGACCAAGCCGGTGGTAAATTTTTTCAGCAAAAGCAGTTAAACGGATATAATAGACTCATCGCAGAGCATTTTCAATGACAGGCAAGGTGAGCGGCAGTTGACTGGAGTATCGTAGAAATTAATCTTAGCGTGGTCTCAAAATTGGTCCGTAGGTTGGAAAGGAGCAGGATTTATGGGGCATGCAGAAATCTGAACAGGCACAGGTGGGGTCTGGCTGGATTAGCCCGCCTCAACGACTGCACTGGCACTGACTTTAGGAAAGTCAGTGGGGAATCTCTTCTCAAATACCTATGTGTGTGCGCTATTTGCTGTAAGCCACTTGATCGCTCATATTGGCCCACTGTTTGCTACAAAAGCAGGTCTGCTCAGCTGCGCTGGGCTTCAAACAAGTCAGTGGGGGAGCCCCTGAAACATGCGTGTGCATTCGATGTGAGACGCCCGCCCACAGCCCCTCTCTTCTCGCAACCGTCCACCCCCCCCACTGGCACTGGAACTGCTAACAGTTGAGATTTTAAGGTTTGCCTCAAATAAAAATAACATTGCCCCTCCTTTCTACTGCCCCAACATTCAGAACTCCTCCAATCACACCGAGACCTTTCATTTCTCAGCCTCACCACTCCCCCGCCTCCAACCCTTCAACCACCCAAACCACCCCCTCCATTGGGTCAGTTCTAGAGGATCCGCACAATCTCCACCACGTGCCAAATTTAGTTGTTTCAGTTGATTCATGTACTCCTCCCTGCCTCGTCCCCTCTTCTCCGCCATCCGCCGCTCCCACTCCAATTCCTCCTCTCTCTGCTTCCTCACAGCCTCAAACTCGTCCTTCAGATTCGTCTTGGGGTTGGAGGGGTACTTCATGAACTTGAAGTAGTCTGCGGCCCACACCTGGACCGAAGGCTCGTTGAAGGCAAGAGAGGCGGAGATCGGCACCACGAGGTAGAGGGCGAATTTCTGGGCCTCCAGACGCAGCCCGGCGCGTCCTAGGACCATCGTTGCTTTGTTCCGGTGCCGGTTGGCGCCGACGGGCGATGGTGAAGGAAGTGAAGGACGGATCAGGGACGCACGCCTCGGGCTCGGGCGGGCGGGAGCGGGGGTTGGCTGCGCGTTGGCTGCTGTTGCTGTTGCTGTTGCTGTTGGCTGTCTGACTCTGACTCTCGAGCGACGCTCTCGCCTGTCAGTTGATTCAGCGAGTAAAGCGAATAAAAATGCGATATTGGATTTGAAATTATGTTCTAAATTCATACTTATTTTGAACCAATATCGCCGAATAATTCTCAAAGCTGCAAATCCTGCCTAACACGGCCGCCACGGGCGCCGCGTTCGCCGCGCGCCTCGCTTCCACAGTCCGCTTCCAGCTAGCTCCCAGGCGGGGCGCACCAGACTGCACCAGATAGAGCCCGGCGGTGTCCGTAAGACCGTTGTAAGACCCCATCGATCGAGGGCGACATCGCCCAAATACCCCCATGGCGTCCAGGATGGCAGCCTATCGCCGGGTGGCGACCTCGGATCGAAGCGACGGCTCGGCGCACGGGGCCCGCGGCGCGTCGCCCGACGACGAGGCCGCCGGTTCCACCGGTCCGTCGGCGACGGTGCGACCTCGGTCGGAGCGCCTGTCGGAGAAGCTCCACGCCCGTGAGTGATTCATGGGACCCTTACTATCGCTGTGGGAAACTTTCCGGAACTGCCTCTCACCGCTCGCTCCACGAATATTGGCGCAGTCGCCTGGGTCGTCGTCGCGTACGGCGTGGCGTCATACACGCGGACGTTCCGTACGATGTTCACCGACGACCGGATAATCCGGCCAATCTTCCATGCATCCCTAGCGCTGTTCTCGGCCAACGTCGTGCTGACGCTGTACCTCACGGTCTACCTCCCGTTCAAATTTCCCGTAACGGCCAAATTCAAGACGCCCGCGGCGTCCCCGGAGTTTTGGGAGGCGTATTGTCCTCGCGTCGTGCCTACCATGACTGCGATCGGAGTTGTAGGGTCCTGCCTGCTGGTGAGGGCGTGCTATCCGGTGTGGGGATTCCTCACACCGCTCGTCCTCGGCGTGGTGGCACTCGGGGCCTTCTTCAGCCTGCACTTCGTACCGTGGTGCTAAAGGACGATCGTGGAGGAAGATATTCAGCTGATATTTTGGTGGCAACTTTGACAGCAGTGGAGTGTCATGTTGGAGATGCGTATTGCAACCTTGTCCCTATTTTCCGCCGAGTTACAACAGTGTTTGAGAACCATGAATTCATGAGTGCTGTTGGTTAGGAGACAGTGGTGTTGAATATCACCTCACTCATTTCACCTTATTTCACTAAGGACACCAAATGTTTTTCTGGGCTTGAAAATTGTGCTCATCCCCTAACACCCCTTTGGCATAAGATGAAAGTGGAGTGGACCAACGGTTTCCCTTTGCCTGAAAATTTTCCCTTGACCAATAGAATTGAACCTTCAATATGCGCCCTTGCACCCGCTCACTCGTTAGATTGCATTTGAGATACGTACACAATGCAACATCTATGATGCAGCCACTATGGTAGCGGCTCATTCATTTCACACGATTTGTAATTCTCAATGGCGTACGAGATACTGGTGTAAAATAACAGCAATGTTGCAGCCAGTCTAGCAGTCATGCTTTCCAGCAAACAATACACTGTGTCTAGATCGTTACTTGGTATAACCCCCCAAAGCCCATACCCCCCTTCAGTTGGGTGGACATTGCCCTGGGCAGCTTATACCCCCCTTGCAAAAATAGCTTAGGAGTATGACATACGAATCCTGAAAATCCCCAAATGCACAAAATCACATGAATTTAGAGTGTTTGTGAAATATCTTTTTTGTTCCTAAAAATCATGCCACAACAAATAAACACTACCGCACAAAGCCACAAACTTTATATTTGAACTTTGTCGTTCCTCCCACAAGCTGCTCGTTATTAGATTCAACCAAAAACTAAGACTGAGCTGCCTGTTTAATCGCTCGCAACATCGCGTGTAAATCAAAGTCGAATGACGAAGTGCAACAGATTTGTTGTTCATTGCTATGTGTGCTGTCAGTGGTACGATTGGCAAAGATCCTGTTTGTCTTTATGTCGGCAGTGCAGAAAGAGTCAACTGATTGCTACTTTTTGTTGCTCGTGGCGAAAGAAAAGGCAAGAAAAAGAAGACATTTTGGTGCCAACTGGCGTGCCAAACAGTGACGACAGCTCATACGAGGCCACGAAGTCCTTCAAGATTGATTTGTGATGAGTGTTTGTGCGTTTATGAACGGTAAAAACCAGGGTTGTCTGCCTATTTTATATAGGCCAAAAATTACAAATATTTCAAAAGTAGCTTCTTGGGCTGGATTAATTTGGAACACCAAACGCAAGGTTTGGTGCACTATGACACAAAAATTGTGATATTGGCTACTACTATCACAGCAATGAGATTGATCCGAATCAATTTGTTATCTTACAAAGCTGTTACTGTAGCTTCTAAGACAGATAAGAACATAAAAACACTGTGACAAAAGAGATATTTTTCCCAGGTGCCACACAAGTTGTGCAGGCAGAACGTCCTGAGTCTTCAATTCAAGCTCTTTAATTTTTAACTCTTTGTCGAGGATGGCGGACACACGTTGCCAAAAACCACAAAATCACATTTCCCATCATTTGACAATGGCCTATGTTCTGCCGCCACTGTCGAGCCCCTTTTGGACGATGAAAGCACCTAGAGGTTCAACGTGTATCTCGATAAGAAGATCTTTCTTTCTATGTAATTGAGAGCGGCTACCGAGTTAATGACGGCCGCCTGTATCTAACGAAAGAGCATGTCCTATGTACGTCAGTGACCTATTTTACCTAGCTCTTTGAGCCATCCACTGCCAAATTTGGCAGTCGCTGCCTTTGATGCCAAATATCGGCGCTGCACAAGCGTTTCCATCGGCGCCGGAACCTGCGATGAAGTCGCAGACTTCTTGCAATGCAAAAGTTCTGCAAACAGCAAACTCACGAGTTAAGAACTCTGATCGTTCGAGAGGGAGTGTTGATGAACCGTGTGACTGCACACCACACAGTCACTCGGACATGTCCCAATTGGATATGAAATAGATAAAAAGTAAGAAGAAAAACGATAAGTTTAGAAGACAAAACCATTGAAAACTGCTGGCCAAAAGCTCTTGGCCCAGTGGTTGGCATTTTTGCCTTTATGGGACATTTTTCCTGTCGAACATGCTACGTACAGTCTGGACAATTTTGTCGGAGGGCTGAAAACACGAGCAATACTACTAGTGTAAATATTGACTACTTTCACAACCCGATAGCAGCACAAGAGGTCGCCGTCAGTCTAAATAAGCCTGAGTTTTGTAAAGACTGTGGATGAATTTTTAGCGAAAAAAATCACCAACTGGACAGACGGTGGTCTATCAAAACTAAATTCCGATAAAACGACTGGAGTTTGTTCTGACCACAACAACCCTATTCGATCGCACGCGCCGCCGTCTGTTTCGCCTTGCACAACAGACCTGTCCACAAGCAAGAGCCTCCGTGTCCTCCTACCTCCGACCCCGCCCCCACCGCGCAACACACCGTTCCTCTGTCCGGTATAATATATAGGCTGGTGCGTGTTTCCGAGCACACGCGCACGCACTGCTCTTTGAGCTTGTGTCTGCGTGATGATCAACAGCGCGATGCGATTGTTTGTTATGCTGTGTATCGATGACGATGTTTAATTGCTGCACAGGCTCTGGCGGCGCTTCTTGGGCGCTATCATCAATAAAATATTCACTAGTAAATATATAAGAATTCTTTTTAATTGTTTTTATTTCTTGCTGCTAGTTTTTTGCGGAAAGGATTTGCGATGAGGACATCTGGAGCGTCGTATCTTTCTCGGACAAATTCGATCATAAAAAAACGGGCCGAAATTGGCCAACAGACGACTTACAGAAGCAAAGTCGTGCGTCACGTGTCACATTGTTTGTGTTTTGTGTAAAATGTCGAGCGGTGTTACTGAAAAATAGAGAGAAAGAGAGAGAGACCGTACATACGAGTTTTCGACGATGCCGGCGCGAACCACTTCTACTGATCCGCGGACCCCGACCTTAACAGTGACTGCCGACTTCAACATAGGATCAGAGAAGAAGACACTGAGTCGATTAATGCCCTTGTCACCAAAATCGTCAAATGCCACGTGGAGGGTGTTCTTTGTCGGTAAAAATTGGCGAAAAAAAGCATCCACGGTTTTCACAAAACTCAGGCTTAAATGCATACTAACATGTGCACCTTCCCATCTTCATGACGAAGGCGCACATGCCTTTGCCGCCACCGTTCAACCAAATCAGACCCATCCTCGAGAAGACATAAATCTATAAGTCCCCTTAAGTCTATTATAAAGCCAACAGACAATATTTATATTAATGCACATCCTTTGGTGTGTATTTTTTGTTGCGCCGTCCTTTTCTCCGAAAATAAGTGAACAATCGTCAGTAGCTACATAGTGAGCAGTTTGTACGGACAAGCGGCTAATTGTCCAACATTGTCCAGGTAGGAAATAAATATCTCTTGTCTTCTCCGTATGTATGGTATGTACATAGACTACTTCAACACATGATAGAAACTTGTTGATCGCCGTCATCGCCTGGCCTCTTCGTTGTCCTCGCTGGGCCTCGCTGCTCGTTGTGGTCGTCACGCGTAGACCACATCCTCCTCACCGGGGCTCGATGTTGTGGCCTGGTCTCGTCCGTGGTCGTCCCTGAAGGCGTTGGTGCTCGTTGTTGTCGCCGCGTACGGGAGAGTGAAGGCCGGCTGACCGAGCCCAAGGAGGAGTCAGCTCCTCAAAAAATAATATTAAACCGTCGTTGGTGCTGGCCGGCGCGGCGCTGGATGGCTGGATATGGCATGGTCCCCGCCCGCCCCGCCGGCTCCCCACACTGGGAGCAAAAAGTATACTATTCCGGCATTGTCATTCTACGCACATCATCAAACAAGGTGCATAGCATTCAAATCAAACGGTCAATAATTTCATTCTAGAACCTAACATAAGGTGACAAATCCGGGTTTTTTGTTGGTAAAAATCACCAATAAGCGTCAGAAACTTTTCCTGTTGTTGGTTACCGGAACATAAAAGAGGAAAATTTTGCCTGTGGCGGATCCCGAACAAAGAAAAAAATGTACATATTATCGATATCCTACATAAAAAAGAGTGTTTTACTTACCTAAATGGTTCAAGAAAAGGTTTTCCCGATGGGCGATGACGATTGCGCGGGCGACGATGTTGTGGCCATGCGGCGGGTGAGGCATAGGCTCCGGTGTCATCTGGCGCCCTGAGAACACTGCTTTATCCCCCGTCATTGGTGGTCACTGAGGTGGACCCCACAGAAGTCTAGGTGGAAGCCCCCTTATCGTGGCAAGAGGGCACCTCACGCTCTTCCCCAGACTTCGTGGGTTTCTTCTCCCCGGGCTCCTCATCTGCAGGAGGATGAGGACGCCCCCCTTTTTCTCCCCCCTCATGATCGATAGCAGGAGGGCAGAAGGTCATGTTGCAAGCCTCCCACGCACCCCTGGAGGACTTCTTGTCGTCCTCCCGGCATCCCCCTCTTGATGGGACGGAGGGCGGGGGGTATGATGCAGATGTTGGATGATGCCGTCCCCTGTGGACGGGCCATAATGGCCGCTTTCCCGGCTGTGGTTCCCGGCCCTTGAGGACGGGTCGTTGCAACCGCTTGTTTGTGCAGGAGATACCCTGTTGTGTGGGGATGCCTATTGGCTTGATTGCCCTTGAAGGGGGAGATGGCCCTCTCCGATGGGGGTGGAGGGCCCAGGGGAAAATGACGCACCGCCGGTTGGGACGACCGTTGCGGTGATGGCCGGAGAGAGACAGCCCCCCCAGCCATCGGGTCGACTCTGCACCCACCGCCCGATGGATGTTGCAGTGAGGCCGATGTCCTCCAGCAAGACCCGGATGTTGCTTGATGGCATGAGTACGGCGAGGGCGTCCGCGGATCGCCACGCCGCTGCGTGGCCGCAGCAGCGGCACTGCTCGCGCCGGGGTCTGGTTATCGGCGAGTGCTGAAGCGTCAAGCACCGGACCGGCGGGAGTTGATGCGCAGCAGTCTTAGTTACTGACGGCGAAGCGTTAGGACGGCATAACCTGCCGGTACTCCAAGACCCCAGTCCCCACAATAGTGGCGGCACCCATGGTATCACAGGGTCGGGATCATCTAGGAGAGTGTCATAAGGTAGTCACGGTAGGATACCTATCATACCTAGATACTACGACATACCTTTTTAGTACGAAGCTTGACCCTATGATATTTTTGACACATATCTACGTTAGCGTAAGTAGGAAACAGTATTTTACGAAATTGACTTGTCGCCGACACACATCGCATCGGCATCGATCGCGGGGTTGTTGTGAGTGCCAAATTCGTGAGAGGTGCACGATGCAAGCGCGCTTCAAAAATTGCGATGCGAGGTCTTTCAACCAAGGTCTGGGCTTGAGTATGACTCTTATTCAAGGGTCTGGGTTCCCGCCGTCTCAATCATCGGCGTTGCGGCTTCCAAAGCCGGCATCTCTCCCGTCGGCTCCGTTGATCCCCCCCTCCCCTTCGGTAACTGCTCTATCGACCGGCGACAGGCGCACCGACAATTGCGAGCTCGATCGATACGACCCGATTCGATACAACCCCCACCATCCCACTGCCACCATGCCTACCACCTCGAAGGAGAAGGCGGACGGGATCTTCGCCGGGTGCGAGGACCTGTTGAACGACTTCGGCGTCCCCGAGGCGCACCGCGCTTCCAAAAAGCGATCCCCCGGGAATCCCCGCTTCGTTTCCATTCCCGACGTCTCCTCCCCGGGAATGTCGCCCCTCGAGGGAGGAGGAATAGGGGTAGGAGGCTCCGCTCCCTCCACCCCCTCTGCCGCAGTGGAAGGGGGGGAGTCGGACCTGGCCCGCTCGCAGCGGGCGTGGGGACGCGCCATCGACCGGTACGTCGCGTCCGTCCTAGACGACGCCGACGCCGACGGAGACGCCGAAGGCGGCGGGGACCGAGGTGGCACGAAGAGAGGCGCCCCCTCGTCGTCGGCCGTGGCGTCGGCCTTCGCGATGGCCGGCCTCCCGTCCCCCGGGGGTCGATCCCTCCGCTCCTTCGGATCCGGCCGTCGATCGGAGCGATCCGGCGCGAAGGGGGAGTCGTCGAAGAAGTCTTCGAAGGGGAGAGAAGAGAAATCGAAGCGGAGGTCCGAGCATCCCGACAACCACCTCCTCGCGGCCCTCCAGGCGCTCGAGGACACCAACCGCACGCCCTCGTCCCCGGCTTCGCCGCGACGCCACGTCGACCTCGACGGCCGGATCGAGGACGATGTCTCCTTCGCGCCCGTGAATCCGTTCGGCGAGTTCGATGGGCTGCACAACACTGGGATGTCAAACGAAAAGGAGCCGAATTCTAGGATGGAGCGGATCAAGTCCTACCTCCGCGAGGAGCGACGGCCCATCTCCCTCATCGTGTTGGCCGTCCTCGTGGTCTCCATCGTCTCCGTCAGCACCAGGGTCGTCAACGGCAAAGGCGGCGCGTCGGGGGACGATCCCGGGAATCCGGACCTGGCGTTGGACGTGCCCACGGAGGTCCTGGCCCTGGCGGGCCTCGCCCCCCCACCCACGACGTCTCCCTCCCCTCCTTCCCTGCAAGGCTCTGTGAGCTTCGAGGACGACACGGAGCCGCCCACGGGCTTTCCCACATACTTGCCCACCGAGAACCCCGTTGCGACGGACGAGCCGACGGAAACGCCCACGGAACGGCCTACCGAGGAACCGAGCGATCGTCCGTCTCCACGGCCCACGAAGAGGGTCACGGAGTTCCCAACTCCTGGGGCCACCGCAGAGGTAAGGCTGGGCCCCTTGGTTGATGCCTTTTATCTGACAGGCCAGCTCCGCCGCTGCTTGGATGGCCAGCTGCTGCCGCTCGGCAACCGAAAAATCAATTGCCTCATACCTTGGGAGCTGCGACGAGGCATTCGCCCGACCGAATTGTTGATTTCGTGATTGCGTTGCGTAGTCCACTTGATGAAAGCCTCAGCTTGGGCGTTGGAGGTCAGAACTCGCTGCGGTTTGAGTAGTGTTGAGATGAAGTTTCCTGTACCTTATGAGGGGGTGCAACCATTTGTTTCCACTGAGCACGACATGTGCGGACGCCATTCATTTCTAACCCACATACCGCCATTTCCCTCAGCCCACGCCGGAACCGACCAACAAACCGACCACCTTCCACCCGACCTCATTCCCAACGGCTCGTCCGACCTCCTCCCCAACCGTCCCTCCGACGGCGCCCCCAACGTTCCTCCCCACCGCCTCACCTGTCATGCCCGCCAAGTACTACGAGATGCTCCGCGCGGTCCAGTACGTCTCGGGGGGACCAAGTCCGTTCGAGGATCCCACGACGTCCCAGAGCCGCGCCTTCGACTGGATCTACTTCGACGGGCAACCCTCCACGAACGTGTACGAGTTCTTCGAGCAGTACGCGACCGCCACCGTCTTCTTCGCGTTGACGCGCGCCCGTACGAAGTGGTCCGGCGACGAGGTCCCGCCGGTCCTCCCGCGGTCCGGAACGAACGCCACGAACGGCACCGTCGAAGATCTCGCGAGCTTCGCAGATCGGCCCGAGGTGTGCGGGTGGGACGGGGTGCGGTGCGCGTTCAACTACACCACCGAGACGGTACACGTGACCGAGATAACGTTGGCGAATCGGGGGTTGAGAGGCACTATCCCGGAGGAGATCGGGTTCCTCCCGTACCTCAACCGGATCGACTTGAGCGGGAACGAATTGACGGGGACGGTGCCGGAGGCGGTGTATGGGTTGAGTCGACTGAGGTGAGGATCGGTTTGGCTTCAGAGCGTTCGTTTTGGATCGACGAAGGACGACAAGAGAATGTCGCGAGGACGCTGTAGGCGTTGCTTGTGTTCAAATCGTCGCCAGACCATGGGACGTGAACTTGCTTTTTGCCTCCCCGAAAAATTCTGACTCCGCCTTCTCACCTCCTCCCTCGTTCGCCAAGGCACCTCTTCCTGAACGACAACAACCTCAGCGGCACCATCTCCCCGTCCATTGACAACCTACACCTTGCAGAGGACATTTTCCTCGGGCAGAACTCATTCACGGGGATTCTCCCGACGACCATCGGTTCCGCCCGACCCAACAACTGGCGGTTCTTCAGTGTGCACGACAATGCGATTGGGGGACCCATCCCGGAAGGGATGCGCCTGCGGAGGGCGTACATGCTGGACTTCTCACGAAATCGGTTCTTCGGGACGATACCTTCAGATATGTCCATGGACAATTTTAGCACACTGCGGTTGTTGTATCTCGATCACAACCAGCTCACTGGGACGATGCCGTCGAGTCTGATGGAAATGAGGAAGATGAAGGCGATCATTCTGAATGATAACCGTGAGTGCACGAGAGATGGGAAATGCCGCGACTTGAAACAACTTTTTTCTCAATTTCCCCCCATTGCCGGTACAGTCCTGGAAGGTACAATCCCCAATGTGGAGGACGATGACCTTAAGAAAAATCTACTGACATTGAGGTTTCAAAACAATGGGTTCACATTCTTGCCATCGGACATATGCGATCTGGATGTTGACCGGGGATATTATGAGCTGGTGGAGCTGGGTGTAGACTGCGCAATATGTCCATTGGATTGTGATATTTGCCAGGATCGATGCTATTGAACAATGAGCTTAGGGCATGTAAACTCCATTCAGCTATGCATACTGTGGATAGCACATGGCCCATGAAGAGAGGAGATCTAAGAGCCCATAACTGCGGGCGAGGGAAGATGAGCAATTCTTTGAAAGATGAGAGAAGCTGGGTCTCGCCAGGAAAATAACAACTACCTACCTAATGGTCAGAGCGAAGGTGGCGAGCTGCAAACTTCAAGCCGTTTTACAAACCCCCAACAGAGAACTAGACTGGCTGCAAAATTTATGTTATTTTACGTATCTCATACACCCTTGGGCAGTACAAGACTTGTGATTGAAATAAAGCAGAGCAAAATCAGAGATAGATATCCATTAATTGATCTTGATTATTTGTCCAGGATACTGGGAAACTGTTGGTCCACTCCGCTTGTCTGAGGCCAAGAAAGCTGGCAGGGAACTAAAGAAGCCCTGAGTTTGTGAAGAAAAGGTTCGGGTGAAAAACAAGGCATTAAATTGTTTAAACATACCGCAGGGGCTCAGTGGCTTTTACTTACGCCTGCATTGAGTTTGCGATACAAGAGGAAATGAGACTTTGGTGCAGGCTCAAGTTTCCAGTTCACTACCAACCACAATCATGTCATGTTTAATTGAAATGATGGCCATCCTGTCTTCGCACAGTGCTTGTATATCTTTCGCATTCCTCCCAACGAAAGCATTTGCCATTTGCATCCAAAATGATTGTTTCATAAAATAAGATCCAGATCAATTGCTCCACAAAATAAGCTCCAGATCAATTGCTCCACAGCTCGCTAGCTGGTTTTTCGCTAAGGTATGTTTTTTTTTTATCGATGGGCCCTCCCACTCACCAAAATAGACGAAAAACCCTCAGGCCCCATTAAACATAATAGGGCCCGCTAGGCTATGGTGTTGTGTGTCAATCGGTCTTCTTAGTCAGCGAAGGTGCGAAGAGGGGCAATGGTTTACTTCAATGCTAAGTGTGTCGGCGACTTCTCTTCAAAAGAAGTATCATAATCTTCACCGAAATCTTCCTTTAGCCGTTCTGACATATTCGCCAATTTGTCCTTAAACTTCTTTCGCCTCTCCTTTGCCTTGGTTTTCTTCTTCTTTTCCTTTGCAAGTTTTGCCTCCAACTCTGCCTTTTCCTTTGTGAGCGATGCTACGCTGGCCTCGAGCGCTTCATTTCGCTTCAACAATTCAGCCATTTTCTTGTGGAGCTCTGGTGATGGGGCTGGCCGGCAGCAGCATCGGAATATGCATTGGAATATGGAACAGCATGGCGTGGAGGATTTAGGAGTGAGATCCGTGGTCGGCTGCTGGGGTTCAAACGGCGCTTGCGCCGACGCAAGTGCGTTCAATTGCTGCAGCTCGTCCGCTTCTGTGCGCGGCAATTCGGTCATAGCTCATGGAGTGTGTGCTAGCCATCTCCGCTCGGCTAAGCCTTTGATGAGAGAAGGCGTGTTGCTGAGTTATGAACCTTTTTCTATCCATGAAGTGAGATGGGCGCTGTGGGGGTGTTGTTGGGGAGGGAACCCTCTGGGGAGCCCGTTGAAGGGAGGGCCGGTGCTGGAGATCGTGGCTATGGCCCGAAATTATCAAGCGTCCGTCAGGCCAAGGACATTACTGGATATCTCCTCTCGAGCGTGATATCTAGCGACCGGCATGT
>JALLPA010000574.1:0-14176 GCA_036939895.1 Thalassiosira exigua
GGGGAGTTAGAAGCTCATCCATAGCTCAAATTACTCGTCGTCATGAGGGCTTTCCAGCGATATGCTACGATACTCGGGTTCGTACCTTCGGCGCCGTTGAAAAAAATTCGCTTCGAAGCAAAGCAAATACGGTAGAAGTAGAGACCGCGCGCCCACCTAGGTATTGAGGCAGACACGTGTCTCAATGAGGTCTAATTTAGAGTGGAGGCGTGAGGCAGTTGTGAAAATAGGCGATCCCGTTTCTGGCGATAAACGATAAAAGCCCAATATCAGATTATTGTGATTACCCTTGAAAAAAGTCAACCATTCAGCTCAAGATGGTCGCTGGAAATAATTGAGCGATATAAATTGATAGAAACGCCCAGGCAGCGCCCAACGCCCAACGGAAACCATGATGTTCTGTATTACCCAGATTTGTCGGACTTGCATATTTTTATACTCCTATGAGGAACCACTACATTCGCGTCCTTTAGTTCGAGCAACAAGTAAGATCTTCTCTGCAGTTCTCGGCGTTCGCTCTGACCTGCCTTCCCTGCCTGGGAAACGCAATCGCTGGCAGTGAGTTTGGCGAAATATTCAACCAATGACTTTGCTGATATAATAACATACGTAGTCTACATAATATCGCTTAATTCTATTCCTGTCGAACATTGGATCTCGAATCCCATCGATTCCGATAGAACCGCCTTCCTTATCCCGACGCCGCGGCCTTTCCATGCCGCCGCCGCCGCCGGCAGTCGCGCCCCACCACCGACGGCAACACGGACCCATAACGACAACCATGCCCCGCCAATCCGTCCACCCCACCCGCTCGGGGAACCGCCCCCTCTACGCCATCGACTTCACCGCCGTCGCGTGCGGGAAGCGCATCGCGAACACGAAGCGCCGGGTCCGCTGGCGCTTCGGCTTCGCCAACGCCGACGCCCTCGCGTCGGGAGAGACCGGCACGGCGTGCCGCGGCGAAGAGCACGACGTGACCCTCGTCTGGTCCGTCACGTCTGGGAAGCGATTGATCCTCGCGGACGGACAGGAGGTCCACTATTCCAACAGCCGCAGCGCGGTCATCGACTTCTCGTGGACGATGCGGGGCAATCACGTCCTCAAGGTGGTAGCCCACGCCACGGCGCCCATGAGCGCCGACCCGGGATTTCGCCAGTACGACTTCTTCGTGGACGGGCGGAGCTTCTTCAGCTTCCCGAAGGTGTATCGGCTCGGGCTGACGGGGAACAAGACCGCGAGTCCGGACCAAGTTCCGAACCGGGCGCGCAGCGGAGGAGGGGGAGGGGGAGGAGGACGGCTGGCGGAGAGCTCGTCGAGGAGGAAGTCGACCGACATCCGGGCGATCGAGACGCCGCACAACCAAGACGAGGTGAGTTTTCGCTGGGCGGGTCTTGCCATTTTTTTCATGGGGGGAGGGAATTTCTGGCTGGCAATTTCGGAGCTGGAGGGGGAGACTAGCTCCGGACATTTTCCAGCGTTACCCACATCTTGTGGTCATTTTTTAGGGGGGGGGGGGGTTCCAAGCTGGAGGTTGGCAAGGTCGGTGAGCCGACGCACTTGGCAGACTCAACGAGCGAACAACGAATTGATCACTCACCACTTTTTTCAAGGAGGGAGAGTCTTGTGGCCTATCACAAATCACTGGCGGGGGGGAGGCAGCCACCCTCGGTCTTTTCGCGTTCATATTGTTCAGAGATCCAAGTTCTTTCCCTCTATTCCCTTTCTAACCCTTGCTAATATATTTATTTCGCAGGAGGAGGCATACCTTCGCCAGGCCATCCAGGATTCCCTCGAAACCGAGGCGAAGCGCACGGAGGGGGAGAAGACCCCCGAAAAGCCTAAGATGTCGGCGGAGGCCACCAATCTGCTCATTGATTTCATGGACGACTTCGATGCCACTGGGTGAGTCTCTATGTTGTGCGATGTCTTTTCTGTCTTTGATTTAGGACTGGGGGGAGACAGCATGATTAGCCCTTAGGTGATAGCATGGGGCAAGTCTCTGTATGAGCTAGTTCAGGGACACAATCGTGGAGACTTAGTATATGGGGCAACTCTCTCTGCAGTGATGATACTGACGTTGATGCCGTCCTTTCTCTTATCTGCACTTCCAGGAGTACCGTAATTCCTTCCCCCGCTTCAGCTGAAGGAGAATGGGCTCTGGCCCCAGCCGCAAACCAGCCCGCTAACCAGTGGGCGGCCCCTCCTCCCGCCCAACCTGACCAAAACTGGGCCATGACCGCTGCCACGACGGCCCAGCCTGCCCCCACGGCAGTGCAGCAGCCTGCCTATGACCAGTATGGCCGAGCCAGCTCCTTCTCTGCGGCGCCGGCAGCCAGCCCTTTCGCGCCAGCACCTGCCGCTCCTCGCCACACCGTGGCGGATCCCTTCGCTGCCCCTGGATACGCTCAGCCTCCCCCAGCTCCTCCCGCCCCGACCGCGATGGTGGATTCATTCTCTCCCCAGCCTCCTGCTCCGACTCAGCTTGCATATGCTTTTGCTCCCCAGCCTCCTGTCGCAGCTCCTGCCCCGGTCCCTCCTACCGAACCGCCTGCTGTCACGACTAACGGGTCGGGCTCTGGTGCGGTGTTGACGATGAACAACCTCTCTTCTGACGGAGGCCTTCTATCAGGCGGCGTTCCAGGACAGGCACCTTCTTCCCCTTCTGCCCAAAGCACCATGGCTGGCCAAGCCCTTCAGAACCTCATGACTTCCATCGACAACTTTGGCCTCACTGGCGCGGCTGCCAAACCCGCTGCTGCCAACAACCCCTTTGACTCGAACAACATCATGTCCAACGCCACCCTCGGGGAGATCAAAACGGCCAAGGCGGAGAACGAGAAGAAACCCGTGATGAATGCACCCCAAGGCCAGGGTGCGATGGTGATGGCCACCAACCAGGGGGGAAACTGGGGCGGGTACGGGGGACAGCAGTACGGAGGAATGGGCGGGGGCATGCAACAGCAAGCTCCGCAATACCCCATGTCGGGGGGGTACCCGCAGCAGCAGCAGATGGGCTACGGGCAGCAGCCGCCCATGCAGCAGCAGCAGCCTGCGATGGGGCAGCAGCCTCCCATGCAGCAGGGCTATGGCGCTCCTCAGTATGGACAGCAGCCGCCTATGCAGCAAAATCAGTGGGGCGCGCCCTCGTACTAAGGCACTGGGCCGGATGGTCTGTTGCCAAAGCTAAATTTTTGGGGAAGAATTGTATCGGGGGCTGTCCACAAAAACCTACCAACGAGATCAAGTTGCGTGTGGGGTGAGAGAAATGCCAACTCGCCGCATGGTCTGGGCCCGACCTGCATCAGAAAAGCCTACCAACTTTTGTTTCAGGATGTACTTTATCTAGGGAAAGTTGCGTGTGGGGTAATTTTAGATTACCAGGGAAATCTTATTTGTTTGAAAAAGTGGTGTCCAGGGAATTTTAGTGGAGGGACAATGTTTGGACACTATTCAATGCTGTTTTGCGGTGATGATCTGTTTCGGTTGCTGGGGAGAATCTTATCTTTGCAGCCATCAAGACTAAGTAACATCAAACGTAATGTATTTTATACCGAAGGGCACCCGAGGCCTTGTTCTTTTTCATGCGCTTGCGATGCAGGCCTCTTGGAACAGTGTAACTCGGGGGTGGGATGCTTTGGGCCGCGACAAGCTGAGCGAAATGTTTGGTTTTGCCTTAATGATCTATTTTGGTTGCTGGAGAGAGTTTATTCGGCTCTATCTTTGCAAAATCGAGCGTATTTTATTTCTACATCTTCCATGCGCTCGCGAGGCCGGCTTCTATGACATTGGGGGTGAGAGCCACGACTAGCTGAGCAAAATGCACAAGGTAGTGAGCAAATCATAGTATAGTTTGGGCAGGGGAATGACGGTTTGGGCTTGTTAATTCAAACGACGACGCAAAGCCAGGTTTCGGAGCCTAGCAAGTCAAAGCTCCGAGACGATAATTTGTCCATCCACATCATCGGCGCTGTCGCTCTCTCCTCCACCACGAAGAGCGGGCTCTGTGTGCACGTTAGCGTCATCCTCGCTTTTGGCAGGCTCGGGCTGTTGGATGTCGACCTTATCGCTTTCGAAAGACTCGCTTTCAGCAGGGTTGTCTTCGACGGGGGCAACTATCTCATTTTCGACATGCTCGCTTTCAGCGGGCTGTTCCACTGGCTCTTGTTCGCTCACCATCTCTGCACCAAGCTCGCTCTCGACAGGCTTGCTTTCGACAGGCTCAGGTTTCGCTGGCTCATCCTTCCAAACAACTTCTTCGTTCGTGGCGTCTTCTTCTTTGAGACCTTCTTCGATCTTGTCGAAGTTCGCCCTGGCCAGGATGGTGTCCATTACTTGCAAAATGCTGTCATATCCCTAGAAGCCAGGGTACGAAAGAGAAGAGGAATGAGGAAATTCGTGAATGCAAGTTGCAATCATCAGGGACAATCTCGACTTTTGCAGAGAGGCACTCACCTTGCGGCACCACCCAACGAAACCTGCGCCCTTCCTCTTCGCGGCCTGACATCCCTGAAAAGACGTCAAGGAACCTTTTTCGCCTAGGCATCCCGCCATGCAGCTTTGATCGAAGGCCCGCTTCCGCCCCTCGACGCATGCATCGAAAATTTTGTGCCCTCCCGGTTGCTTGATGGCCGGCTGGCAGACTGTCCGGTCGCCGAGCACCTCCACTCGCGCCTCCTTGCAGAAAATCTTACAATCACTCGTAGTGGGGGCCGCCGCGACGGGCGACCCCACGACGAGGAGGAGCAAAGGGCTGAGAAAATTGACCTTCATCGGTGAGCTCAAGGGACCAAGACAATGAACTTCTTGCGGCGTCCGACGGATGCTACGATTCTTCGCGGTGAGCTGGACTCGAAAATAGCAGTTGAAGAGGGGCTTCAAATTTTGGAAAACTGAGTTTGAAAATTTTGAAACTTGACTCGATTGACCCCCCAGCTCACAGACCTGAGCTGTTCATCGTAATCCAATGGCGGCTACAACAAACCAGACAGAAGCGGTCGAGCTCACAGCCGACGAAGCAAAGCAGCTCGAGAAAGCCTTCGGAGATGACGAATTTCGCAAGCTCTTTTCGGCCTACGTCAACGAGATTTCCGATCCCAAGTACAAGGAGGAAACGGAATCATACATTGCTCAGCTTGAGGAACAAAATGAGCTGCCCCGAGGGAAGGCACTAGTTCGACCCAAAGCTGGATTTGTCGTAAAATGCATGCATCAAAAGAAGAGAGGAGGTGGTTCCGACAAAAGCAAACTGTTCTTGAACATGGTGTACTCTGAGCGAATTGCCGAGCCGACTGAGAGCAAGATTGTGCTCAGCGGCTCCAATTGGTCCATCCCTTTTGCGATCGGACCAGTGAGGATGGAACACGATAAATCTGGGAGCAACCTGGTTCCGACGTTTGACTGCTGTTTCCACCCCCTCAGCTTGAAAAAAGCACACGACTCGAAAAGTTTCCTCGAACTCATCGTCGACATAGCCAGAGATGCGGTCTGTGCAGCTTTCAAAATGTCTGGAGACGAGGTTGAAATGAGCCCAAGTCATACCATTCTCCGAGGCATTTCATACAAAGGTGGAACTCCCAAGACCTTGATGGTCGAGAGCGATCAAGGTGGCTCTGGAAATGGCGTTGAAGACGCGTCTGGCCGCACTGTGCCCTCCCCAACTAAGAATGGTAAGGTGAAACTAGATGCAAGCAAGGAGCCGATAGTACCAAAGTACAAGATCGTGGAACGAGGGGTGTTCGATATTGCCGATGGGTCGTTGTAGCGCAGGACTAACCAGCGTGACTTTTGTTGGAAAAATATGCATTCAACAACGAAATGCCCTGCGTCCCGGAGGCCGAAGCAGCTCGTTGTGCATGTCTATGTGGACAAGACCAAATCGTCCTCCGACATAAACCTTGATGTGTGCGGAAAGGACTTTGTTATCAAACCTGATGAAAAATGCAAGTACAAGTTATCACTCAAGCTGCCCTATGAAGTCGACTCGCGAAAGGGTTCCGCCCGTTTTGATACGAAATCTTCCACTCTGATTGTTACGCTCCCAGTTACAGCGTAAGGTAATTGGACAATTATTGTTCAGAGCTAACCCCCGCGTAGACCTTCGTGCTGGTCACATTATGAAAATTCTGAAGATACTGTTGAAAATATGTTTTCGTTGTTTTCTATTCTGCATGGTTCTAGATAGTATTTAATAGATGTGTGAAAGTTCGTATGTTGATTCAACTCCAAAGGCGAACTGCTAAATGTTAATTGACCGACCTATCTTTCCAATCATGGGCTTTGAAGTCGTATTCATCGTCCCAAAATTCGTTACCATGCAGGCTTCCATGGATGAATTCTCCAACCAGTCTAAGCGCCAACAGGGTCAGAGTGAGCGATACCGCTCTCTGGCCTCGGCGCGAGCTGACCAACATGGCGAATACTGTACTAACGACAATGGGCTGGGGAATAGTGCCACGAACTCCTGCCCACCGGCACATGATGCCAAACGAAGTTAGAATAGTTCGCGAGATGTAAACAAACAGAGAAGTGACAGTATGGTCACGCCCAAAAGGCGAGAGGATAAGTTGCTGTGTACCAAGAGCAGAAACAGTGAGAAAGTTGCTATTAATGGATCCCAACAAACTAGCCTCACATACCTCTAGAGACTTCCTCTTCATTGGTGACGGACCATCTGCCGATGTGGGCGCAGTGTCAAACAACAGAGAAGCAATCGTCCCCCTTTTCCTCCAAAATGGCACCTCGTCAAGACGCGACTTTGTAGAGGAGGGTGGTCCTTTGCTGGACTTTGCACGCATCCTTGCTCGCCTATTTTTTGGAAACGCGTTCGACTGCTCCGGATCACCTCCTGTGGAAGCTTTCGATTGGTTCATTTGCTGACGCACAACTTCCTTTCGATCCTCGTCCATTCCCTTCATTTGGGACTTCCATGAGCCATAGTATGTTTCCGTTGGTGTCGACGAAGATGGCGGTGGCTGCAATCCCAACGCCGCATCGAATTTGTGACGCAGGCGGTCTTTCCATTGCTTTTCATAGCGATGCGTGGATTCTGCTTGCTCTCGGGAATCCTGCTGGTACAAGTCATAGTTGGGCCTGTGGTGGCTTTCTTTTTCATCATGGCGGAGAGATGACATTGGCTGCTTTGGGATGTCTTCCACTGATTCTTCCCCTCTTCTGATTTGATCCCCGTCAGTAGTGCTACCCTTAGGATGCATAGTGTATTCAGAATAGGCTGATCCATACTTTGGCCTTTGGTTTCGTCCATACCTTTGCTCTCGGCTCCTACTTCTGCGTCCACGCTCAGACTGTGGAGGTTGACCCGAAGTCTCTCTCGGAGGTTCTGTCCTTCTTCCTCTTCTCCTCCTTCGTCTTTGCTCGGTCTCTCGCCGTGGAGAAAAATCTAGTACGTCAACATCCAAGACATCTCTCCCCCTCTCCTCGTCATGCCACCAATCTCCGCTGCCGTCCTCCCCCACGAAGGGATTGACGCTGTCAACCACCTTATCCAGTGCAAGTTGGGTTGCGGTTTTACCTGCCTCGTAGAATCCCATGAGGAATATCTGCATTCCGTCGTCATAGATTTGATCCTTTCTTCTGTCGTTGTCACCGTTCAAATTGAACTCATCTAGATCATTGTCCCTGCCTCTCCCCCTGGCTCTTTGGTCATAATTGCTGTACAAATCGTAGTCATCTCTTCTATAATGTTCCTGTGGGGGGTATTGACGACGACGGTGACCATATGCATTTTGATAATAGTCACTTTGTCTGGCTGCTCTATCTTCATCTCTTAGTCTGGCATATCTCCTGCGCGGAGGTTGCCGACGATGCTTGTTGTACCATCGTTGCGGAGGGCGAGGGGAAAATTGGTGCTCCACATTCCGACGCTCCCCCCTGCCCGAGGTTTCTCTTCGTTCAACAGGATCTTGGTCATCTTGAAGATCATCAAGAACCACTGCATCAACCACATCGTCCGTCGGTTCCCCATGGTTTGACGAAGCCGAAACAGCCGATTGTTTTATTGGAGAAGGATCAACTGGTGGTGATGCCGACGCAGATGAATGATGTCCCTCCTCATCCATCGAATCTAACGCTAGTTTTTCCAGCTCAGCGCGGGTGGCGTCGGGGGCATGCCTGACGCCCAATTTGTTCAACAATTGCAAGAGTTTGGGCAGGGGCATCTGGGACACCGGAGGGAGTCGGTCGGCCTCCTCCGATGCGCATTCCGCCGCAGACGACGCCGCAGTCATAGAGAGTTGCAAATTTTGACTCCGCTTTGGATGCTTCCATTTGCAGTGCGGCGGAACTTCATGGCACGCGCTGCAGACTAGTTTTCTCGACGACCCGCCGAGCCTCGAACGAAATCCGAACGACGTCCCGCCGGGCGACACCATCAGCGACGAAGACGACGGCACCGCCGGCAAGGCGAGCCAAAGCGCAGCCGCGGATGCGCCTCGCCGCCGAATCATCGGAAGCGACGACGGCGACGATCGGCACTATCTGTCGGGGCGGGGCGGGGCGGGCGGCTCGAGCTCGAGGGGACGGAGGCCGGCGGAGGAGATTACCGGTTGCCGGCACTCCAAAATTGGCGATTATGTCAAGTACAATTAAAACAATTTTCACAATAATATTATCGCCAAATTGTCCCGTGCCGTGCGTCCGTTTTATCCAAGCCATCAGCAGTACCCATGTCATCCTAGATAAGCTAGCTAACAACGACCCTGGTACAGTTTGTTTTGGTGGTAGGAACTCGCTGTCTGGCAGGGGTCAATTTCGCCTGGAAAGGGCCCGGTGGTAGGCGTATTTAAATATACCGGGGGTCCAGTTTTTCTATCCATTTATTAGAATATTAATAGCATATCGAATTAATGAACCCAAGAAAAACAATTGACGAAGCTCTTATAATCTTACAAGTTGATGTTGAGCGATGATTTTGTACGATATGTACATAGGACGTCCGTATCTTTTTCGCCATAGAAGATCCATTGACATCTATCGCCATACCTAGGTAGATCACCGTCCACGCACCCGCCTGTGATCCGCGGATCTCACTCTCTCACGTCAGAGAGATCGCAACCTTCCTCATCACACATCACCATGCATCGCGAGAGATCGCGAGCCACCACGCCATCTTCATGCCTCAACTCAACCGGCGGCGCCGCCGCGGCGGCGGATCCGCTATGGTCGCGTCTGCCCGCACAGTGCTGGCCTCTACACGACCGCTTTGTCGGCATGTATGCGTTGATGACCTGCGTCCACCGCGTCATTCGAGAACGAAGAAATCTCGATTGGCCGGAGTTGCGATCTGCCCGTGCGATGGCAACGACAGCGCGGGCGACGGGTACGAAAGTGCGAGTTGCATCTCAGACCTTCGTCGGCATAGGTTCCTCAGTCGATCGAGAACGAAGAAATCTTGATTGGCCGGAGTTGCGATCTGCCCGGGCGATGGCAACACAGCGCGGGCGATGGGTACGAAAGCGCCCGTCGCACTTCAGACCTTCGGCGACGTAGGTTCCTTGGTTGATCGAGTCCGAAGAAATCTGGATTGGCCGGAGTTACAATTCGCCCGGGCGAATGGTACGAAAGCGCGCGCGTCGCGGGGCAATCACAGAGCGCGCGAATGGTACGAAAGCCGCCCGAGCGATGGCAACACGGGCGAATGGTATGAAAGCGCGCGCGTCGTCTTTCAGGCCTTCGGCGACGACGGAGTTGAGGGCGGCGCTTCCGCGGGCGCGGCGAGAGGATCTTGGGTATGCACCGCAGTGCTTTCCCTCACGGGTAGGCGGGGGATCAGATGCAGAGCAGAGCGTTACGTGGCGCGTGGAGGAGGCAGGAGCTTCCTTCATTTTTGTTTTGGGAGAGTGAAGGCCCTCATAAAATGCAATTCACAGTTGGGATCAAATCATCATGTTGTAATGGTCGAGCCCTCCAGACCAGCCAGGGCGCGGAAGCCCAGCACCCGCCTGGGTTCCATCCGAGAGCAACAAGACGGCCAGCGCAAAGATGAAAGTCGAAAGCGAGCGAACTCCCAACAACCACGCAACAGCAACAAGAAAAGGTAAGAGCCTGCGTCCTTGAGCTTTCACAATGCAATTACTTTGACAACTTATGCTTTTTCCAGCACCACACCTTCATGAGAATGCGCCTTTACTCAGTCAATGCAAAGGGGCTCGACTACCGTGCCCGTGTAGTGATGATGTGGGCGTCAACCATTGTCATGACCTCATTGGGCTATTCTTCTTTGCTTGGCACCAATCAAGCCAACATGTCTGCTAACCGAAAGAACATGGTCACAGAGGCCATCGGAATGGTCTTTTTGATGGTTCAACAGGATCTTCCTCACCCATGCTGGACGACAAGCGAGATGAATGAGCACCTCTTTGGTGGATGGAGGTCACACAAGAGGGAGTTCACAGTGCAAGAGAGCACGGAGCTTGAGGATCGGCGGGAAAGGAAGGTGGCTGCCCTATTTGAAAGCAATCTCCCGTGCTCTCGTTCTCCAGGATCAGGTTATGCAGCAACGTGGCCAAACTTTGTCGCTACTGCTCGAGCGTCAGTGCCTGCTCATGGAGCCAGGGATGATGTCCGCCGATCGAGCAGAGGGGGGACCGTCCAGGTTTTGGGACTACGTGACGGGACAGTGGTGGACAGTTGTTGGGAACACCTCCAGCCCATTCTTAATGACGTCGCTGTCAATATTGATAATCTGCTTCGGAGACTCGGAGTTTCGAGGGAGGAGATGTCGCCATTCTGTCAGAAGTTTGAGACCGTGGCCGAGCTGCGAAACCTCTACAGCTCCTATCTCAAAAACGCAAGGGGAGTGTTTTCAAGTGCTGAAGAGATAGAGATGAATGAAGACACCGCAACAGAAGATGAAGCAGAGCCGGTGGAGAGTGAGAGAGGTGTGGATTTGGAGGCACTGGAGCGTGTCATTGATGTGGCCTTGGACAGGGTCAAAGAGGACGAGGACGATTTGAGGGAGGGAGACACAGAGGGAACCGTGCCAGCCATCCCAAGCATTGATGAGGCTGTGGATGCACTTGCTTTGTTTGATGACGATGATCCTGGTGCTGTGATGCACAGTCTTCAGCTTCAGCTTGTCCTCAATGCTTGGACGCTCAACGAGATGGCAGTGGCAGCGCGGGATGGCATGGCAGCGGTGCAGATGAGGACAACCGGCTCTACAGACGAAGACACCAAGTTCAATTCGCTTCGTGGGCGTTGGATGAGGCCTGTAGCAGCAGGAGATAATTTTGCGGAAGCCGGAGCACTGATGATTGCAAGGAACTCTCATGTGAAGGTTGAAATTAGCAAGGGCAGAGGAGCGCGTGCAACCAAGGCAGTAGAGAATTTTCGTGTGCTTGGAATCTACACCAAGGCTTACAACAAATGGTTCCTTTGCAACGAAGGGAAGCAAGCATGGAGAAATGGGTTCGAGACCGGGAAATGCAGGGTGTTGGTCAAGATGATCAGGATGGATCACTGTGTGGGTAGGTACAAGGATGTGGAGATGGCAGAGTGCACTAAGTGGGGGAAGAGGAGCAGCATTTATGTCATCTGAGACGCCGGAGATCTTGTGGATGTCGTTGGGGACTTGGAGTATTTTGATTAGTTCATGCATTGTGTGGTGGTAATATCATGTCTAAAAATAAGTCTGGCACTCGCCTCAATATCCATGGATGTTCTACAGAAGCTCGGTGCACTTAGTGAAGCAAACAACAGTTTGCTGTGAACAATAATATCTCTGCAGAATGTGAGGGAGATTGTACAAAATGGGCGCTGGTAGATGGGTGGCTACTGCCCCCGGTACTTTTCAAAAAATCTACTAATAGAGCTAGCTAGAGTAGGGTTTGCTGGTAGAAGCCCCCTGGAGACCCCACGGTCAGTATTTCTACCCATAATTGATGACATGGGTACTCTTCTGGCAGTGTGAATAATTATCCAACAAGGCCGAATGAGCGCGCAGGGCTGGTTTGCCCTAGTATTATTGTACATAGCGGACCAAAGACCAAAGTGGTTCAAAATAGTTTTTCACTCGTAATTAAGGCTTTCTTGTATTCACAAGTCATGCTGGAACCTTGTACGAGATTAGCAGGCATACTGGCACACCCCTTGTTTTGCAAAATAGTGGCGTAGTCACGTAAATTCTAACGTAGGATCCTGTAAAGTCAACCAATTGCCAAATCCTTCTAGGAGCGATTCGTAGATGATATTCATATTCCCCGTCTCTACCTTCATTTTGAAGGTCACCGGGTCATTTTAAGTGGTCATTGTGGCGGACGCCAATCGGACCATCGATTTTTCTTTTTTCTTTGCTCCAGTGAAAAAATTTGATTCGATGTCGTTTCGCGATCCTGCGGTCGCCAATGGATGGTGGCCCACGGCCACCCCCGATGCCCCCATGTTGCCCAATAGCCATGGGGGCCAGAAGGGGATGGCCCTCTCCATAGACGAGGTCGTCTCCTGGCGAGAACCGGCAAGGCGCTGCACATGATTTGAATTTGTTTTTCGAGGATGATTTGCTCGGTTCTACTCTCTGCTCCGTGCGTTGCGATGCCGTGCGCTGCGCGCCCCGGAAGCGGTGATGAAACACGCACAGGTCAAACATTCGTTCGTCTAGGCCCTTGTCGAGATCGCCAGTCGTGGCCAGCTGTCGTCAACTTGCCGCCGTTGAGAGTGAGGCCGGTTCGTCATGGAGTTTTTTATGGTACAGTTGCTTCACTCTCGTGGCCGTTTGTGCAGGTGGGCCTCGGTCCAGGGGGTGGTGTACCGTCGGGCGTGTCAGATCCAAAAAGCAGCGCGATGCGGAGGGACAGGCGGAGACGAGGCCGACAATAATTGATACTCGATGGATGAATCACCAACGGGCCGCCGTGCGGTTACAATAGGGTCCAGGGGAAGTGTCAACCTTCGCGGCCTTCACGATCGTGCGCGATCCCATTGCATGGTTCCTGTTGACTTTAGGGAGAAATGTTTGCACGAGCGCCCGGAGGAATGGACGTCGAAGTTTGCGACGCAGGAGACGCATAAACAACGTATGAGAAGTACGATAGAAGTACAATCCGCTCTAGAACGCATGATTCTGCTCCTCCAGCTGGTTGGTCGCCTCGTCCGCTGAGATTTCCACGGTCTAGACGTGCTCCTCCTTCTCATGGCCCGTCTGTTGCTTCAGGCCGACGTTGTCCTGCTGCAGCTGTTCGTTGACCCCGGCCTCCTTCTTGCAATTCTGCTTTGACTTGGCCAACGAACCCTGGAGGGATTCGAGGTTGAACTCGAGCGAGGCCTTGGCCAACTGGTCGTCCAGTTGAAGCTTGAGAGGCTTTATTGCTCCATTTTATTCATCAGTTCGTCCTTTTCTATTGTCTGCAATGTACAAAATGTCCAGTTGAAGTGAGTCGAGTACATAAACACGAAACACTTGAGACGGAGCGGCATCGTGACGGACTCACCAGCTCCTCGACTCGCTTCTAGTGGCAGGGCTTGACCTCGTTCAACAGGCTCGTCAAATCTCCATTCTGCCTTGACATCCTTTGGCACATCCTTGTCAACATGGTACGCGTTCGTGGACAGAGGCGCCTCTACGGTCCTTGGCACGATGGGCACATTAGGACGATGGCAACTGGCGTCTCGGCCTTCTTTGCCTTGTCGCCTTCAACTCCAAACATGCCTGACACGCCCCAAGGCTACCGTCAAAACCCTTCGAACGATCGCCCGACCCTTCTTCACCTGACCAAGCCCATCGCCTCCTGACGTTGTTCGCCGTCGCAACAAAATCTGTTCCCACCGTTCGAGAGCTTGGTCCTTCGACGCACCCTTCCGCTTCCCCTCCCTTGCCCCAAGCCGCGCCGACCACGATCTCGGCCTGAACGTTCGCCACGCCCCTTCCCGGCCACGAGGGCCACCAGGACGGGAGCGACCGTGGGCAAGTCGGGCAGCACCGGATCGTCTTGGTTCGTGCACTTCTCGGCGATGGCTCGGAGAGAAACTTGACGGGAAGCTCCTCCGATTTCTGGGCGGGCCATCGAACAATGCATCGAGCCCATGCATCGAAGACGGAATGAAAGTCACTTCTCCTTTCGGCGCTCGCCTCGTCTTCGCAGACAGACGCGCCCAGCGCCAGCGACAACTGCGCAGGTGACGACGCCAGCTGCTGAGGCGGCCAGGTCAAAAATTGATAAATAAA
>JALLPA010000575.1:0-14149 GCA_036939895.1 Thalassiosira exigua
TTCAAGTTTTCACAGAAGTTTTCACCTCTAAGGTTTTCACCTATAATCGATCTCCCTGGATCGGTTACGAATGCTTCACCGTGGCTGAAAGGGCGGGCTGATTGCCGGGCATCGCTGTAATTTTCGGAGGGCACAGCCTCGATTTACGCGCGACAACAAAAATAATGTTTCAAACCGCGCAATAAAAGCGGGCACACACGTTTAGAGCGCGGTTCTCCCTCCGCCCTCCGCACGACGCACGACGCGATGCATCGGATGGATCGTCTGTCATCTTCATCTGGCGCTGCATCTACTTACTTCTATAAATCAAACAGTTAGTGCACACACGTGCGCTGCACCCGCTGCACACACGTTGACGGGTGGCTGCGGCAGGCCGCTGCCGCTGGCATCGCCTGACATCGCCTCGGCCCAGTGCCACGCACCGGCGACGAGGAGCAGAAACGACGAGGGGCGGGAGCAGGCGAAGCAAGGTCCTCTCCCCGCCTACGTCGATGAACGACGCTTGATCGTCAACGTCATTGTTCCCGAGCATCCTTCGGGGGGGGGCAATCCGTAACTAGCATTCGTCCACTGCATTCGCCACCATGGAGAACTTCGTCCTCAACCTCTTCTCCGACCAGCTGTCGAAGATCATCCTCGACTTCCACACGAGCACGATCAACGCCAACTTCCTCTCGGGCAAGGGATCCATCACGAACATCAAGTTGAACGTCGACCTCATCAACGACTTCCTCAACAAGCCGCCCCACGGCACCGTGCCCTTCCTCGAGTTCGCGGAGATACGATTGTCCGAGCTCCGCGTCGAGGGTAAGTATAAACTTTATTGCAAATCAACCGCTGTTGCTTCTAGTACTAACATTTGACATTTTTCATATCCTTTCAGTCACGTCATACACCAACCTCAAGAAGGCTCCGATCGTCTTGGTCATCGAGGAGATCCACGCCCGGGCGCGGGAGCCGCTGGAGTACCACGTCGATCCCGCCGCGGCCCAGAAGAGGAAACAGGATGCCGAAGATGCAGATGCGGCGGCTAAGTCGCCCCCCTCCTCGTCGTCGTCCCAGAAGAGGGCGCAGCCGCCCGCTCCTCCCCAGCCGTACGGCCTCCTCCATCGAATATTGGACAACCTCTCCGTGAAGATCAAGAGGATACACCTGTCGTTCACGTCCATGGGAAAATTCAAGGTGAGAGAGATCCAGCTTGTTGCGTCAGACCCCGCTTGAGACGTTCTCAAATCCCTGGGTCACATAATGTGATTATCTCGGACGAACAGCTTGATTGATGTGTCAAAGGGTTGGAGGATCTTACCTACAATTATTGCGTCTCAGGGCGCTTTAGGATATCATGTCTGAAAAGAGTTGTGGTGGCATTGCCTCGAATTTATCGCGACGCTCTCATTCACGTTGACCTTTCCCTCTCTAGACCCGGAGAAGAGGCATTTGGTCCCCGCCTACCTTGCAGGTGTCGTTTGACAACGTGGAGTGGATCTGCGTCACCGAGGCGGGCAATCCAGGCACCCCCGACGCCGTCTGGGCGCACAATGAATTGGGCGCGCAGCAGTCGAGGTTCAAGCGAGAGGCATCGGGCGGTGGGGCAGGAGGAGGGCAGCACCGGCACCGATCGTACGTCATCTACAAGCGCCTGAGCATGCTCTGCAACGTGAAACTGCTCCCGGAGGGGGACGACCGGCTGCAGCCGCAACGGAAGGGCAAGGGCCTGGGATGCCACTCCACGCGCGGTGGAGGCGGCGGCGGCGGTGGCGACGACGATCCCACCGACGCCGTGTCCAACCTCTTCTCGGACACGCGGATGGACGTTCACCTCGCCTACGTCCGCCGACTGCGCGACGCGTGCGTTACCGGTGCCGACCTGGATGTGCAGGTGCACGACATAAGCATAAACTTGGATGTGACGTCGGGCGAGGGCCGGCCGTCGTCGCCCTCGTCCGTCGCGGGGTGCGACGTAGGGGCCTTCGTGCACATGATGATCGGCCTGTTGCACTGCTACTACAAGGATCGTTCGTTCGTCGATCCGCTGCTTCCTGTGGGGGTTAAGAAGGTTGTTGACGGTGAGAGACTGTTGTTGAGGGGATTCGATGGGGAGAGCCCGAAGGAGGCAGCGAGCGAGGTGGTTGAGGAAGAGGCTGGGCCGGACGGCTTCTTGCCGGAGGTCGCTCTCATGGACGACGATCTGGACTCGTCGGACGAGAGTGACTATGAGGAAGAGCCGGACGAGGAACACGACCAGGCGTACCTCGCGTGGAAGAAGGAGCAGGAGGAGAAAGAGGGAGACGTGGGAAGAGACATGAGTGTGAAGGCTGAAGGAAGCGAAGACAGCGGGCTGACGCCGGGGGAAGCTGGCGCCAACGAGGTCTCAACTGAGCCCCTTTTGGAGCAGAGTGAAGGCGTTGTCCCAACTCAGGAAGTGAAGGAGAAAGGTGAGGCTCCAGCCAAACCCAAATCCTACAAACGAAAGAGGAAGGCGGTGATCGTGGTCGCATCTGGCGCTCAGAAATTTGAGAAGCTGTCGTTCAGCCTGTCCATCCCGAGAATCAACATGAAGTTGTGCCTTCCAAAAGAATCGGAGAAAGACTCGCATTCCGTAGGCGACGACAAAGCAGACCCAGATGCAATCTACCACTGCCTGGAGCTGCTGCTGGAAGGGTTCGTTGTGGAGAGTATCTGGCCGAAGAACAGGATGGGCGATATGGGCGGTCACGTCCAGGGGAGCATCAGGTACTTTCACCTCTTGGAATCCGCATATCGGAAGTATTGGGGGGCAAAGATGGGCACCGTTGGCCCACAACCGTGGAACGTGGTGAAGATATCTCCCCTTTTGAGGGTCGGGACACGTTTGTTCCGAGGGCACGACGCGTTTTCGCTGTCGCCCCGGGTAAGAAGTGAGGACGATGCCCCAATCGGCAGCTCGAAATGCGACGAGTTTCCACTGATGGAAAGCAGGCGGACGACCTGGAGTTGGGACCGACAATCTAACTGTCCACGAGCTGCTGCTTTCAAATCCACCATATCGTTCGTTAATGAGGTGAGGATCCATCTTACTTGAGAATTTCTCCGTGTGTCTTTTTCTGAACCCTGATATGTCTTTCCCGCCAAAGACCTTGACGCGATGGAGCAAAACTAATGTCCAGCACGAGGCTAGCCTGGGAGAGCTCGAGGTGGTTTTGAACGCTGCTCCTTTTGAGCGCATGACAAAGATATTCTCTGATCCCCGTGATGATCAAACATTGTGGTTCGATGAGAGATGGCTATCGGGTCATTGGCATCAAGAGATCAGCTCAGAAATGATTGCAATCGATAACATCGATCTTTGTCTCAAAGAGCACCTTCAACCACTTCCCTCTCTGTATCCTGCAAGCAGCAGTGGCAAACAATCACCACTTTCATCAGAATTGAGAAGCGTTACTGCTCATTTCGATTCGATCACTGTTAAACTGCCGAATCCAACAGACGATATCTCATCCTTTCGAATGGCTGATGTCATTTTCAGCATTTCAGAGGCAACTTTGCTAGTCAGCAATGACCTGCCATCATCGTTCCTATCGGGTGTAGTGGCTGCAGAAAACACCTTGCATGATTTCCCCCACGACCCATCTGATATTTCTTGTACGACTGCAGTAGTATCCGATGAGCAAATGACAACATTTCGGTTGCAAATGAGTGTGACCGGATGTGGTCTGAGGGTTATGCCAGTACACTCATATGCTCTGAGGCAAGATGACTGTGGTTTCTGCGATCTGATTGCTCCTACAAATGTGACTATGATATTGAGTCTCGAACACAAGGATTCACAAGAATCACCAGATCAACAACTTGAAGCAAATCAGACTATTGCTTGTACCTTGCAACAGTCGCTCATCCTCTCCCTGCTTGTTCATCAAATTGCATCCAACATAGAGCTGCGCTCTTTAAGCGGTGCGTTGGAGACTCTGAAATATCATGCCGAGAAGATACTCAAAGAAGAGCCTCCATCTGGTGATGTGGATAAATCGAAGACCGTCGAGTCTAAGCCCATTGGCGAGGGCATAGCAGCAGGGTGTAATGCATTTTCAACTATTTGCATTCATGTGCCGGACGTCGAGCTAAACCTTTGGGGGGAACCATCGCCTCGGGATCATTCAACTGAAGTTTGTGGAGTAACAAGTTCAAAAACAGAACCAAACCACACCCTTCTTTGCCGAGTAAAAGGAAGCCAGTTTGAGTTTGGCATGGAATTTTCTACAAAAGAAGCCCAGAAAGGATCTGTTTACAAATGTGGGCTATCTGCAATGTCTGCAGAAATAGCATGCTCTCGCGGTGTCGGAGGTGACGGCGCAGTCCTCGAAATGGTGAAAGTCGTCTCAATGGAAAGCAAAAACTCCAACGGCTCGAATTTGGTTCGCAGGGCCTTTGAGTTTTGCTTCTCTGATGTTGGAGCTGTGTCAGAGAAAGGCTTCTTACTGCGGTCGGAATCCGAAGCATCAATATCGGCCAGTGCCGTTGAGATTTCCTCTCCATTGGTTGTTGACCTTGACACCGGTGCTATCGAATTCTTCCTGAATCTCGTGGTCAAGTGCCTCCTCGCTCCAGTCTTTATTGGTTCAAAGATTGGATCAAACGAAATCATTTCTCAGATGCCTCTGGGGAGTGCCATGTGGTCCGCAGGATTGAAATTGTACGATCTTTTTTCGTCCCCTCCAGCGGAGCCAGGAGATACAGAGACAATAGGGGAAGGAGGTAATACCCTCTTCAGAATATGTCTTGATCGGTTGTTGGTTCTAGTCCCTCCGCCTGATGGATCAGAAACCAGTGGCACTTTTGGTTTGATCTTCGGTGATATTGACATTGCAGTGGGAGAGTCTCCTACGAATTTTTATGCCGGCGATACTGCTTCCGCTTCAAGAGATAACTCTCGTGGGCAAGGTTGCCACCGTGTCGTTAAGAAGCATTGTGGCCGTGGTCAAACTTGGCTCAAAGAATTTGATTTCTTGGGCAAAGGAACATCTGAAAACAACACCTTCTATGTATTGAGGTCAAAACAATCCATGTTAGACGTTGGTTGTCCAATACAGGCATTGAATGGTAGCCATACTTTCAAATCCCTTGTTCCAGAATTGACAATAAATTGGTCCTTGCCAGAAGGAGTAGGCGGTTGCTCGGCTCCTCCGTTCGATTTATTCGCAGTGACAGATCTGGGTATGACCTTCATGAACATGGGCATGCCACTGTCGTCGGTGTATTTCAAGCTGTACAACCTATCGCCAAAGAACGAATCAGAACAATCCAAATTCACGGCAGCTGCAACTCGTCTGCATAACTCCATCGGCTCATATCATAATTCGATCCATAATATCATCGATCGAATGAACGCCGAGATGGACAAGATGAAAAATGCGTTGTTCTCCAAAGAGTACGAGAGAATTGGAGCACTGGCGTTAGCTTCTTCGACTGCATCTGGGTGGGTACGGGTTGGCGAAGACTTGCCGTTCACTCATCGCATATTCTCCAGCGCGACCTTCTGGAGGTATTGGATGGTTTTGAACAGGACACTGCTCATTTTGTACAAAGCTCCTGGTACCAAACCTTCCTTTGTTATACCTCTACAGGCATCTACGCAACTACGCGTCCTTTCAATGGCCTCCTCTTCAAATAAAGCACCCAGTAGTATTGTCGGCAATCATTTCCATCAGATGGGATTCTCGCTGTTTGATTCTAGTGAAGGAACTGAGCTGCACTTTGTTGCATGCCCCTCGGATCATGACATGTGGGTGCGAAAAATTTCAATGGCATTGAAAAGAGAGGAAGCGGCTTCACCAGACATTGCGTCCTCGTCAAATGCCCATAGTGATGCTACCGGCCAGAGTAGTACCTTGGTTCCGACAGATGATGTCACTTCTTCCGCACCATCCCTTCAAGATCCGAACACACATGGCGCCTCGCAGGTCATTGATCTATCCGTGCCATTGGCAGCATCATCTGCAGCGCAAGATGTAGGTCCGTTTGGAGCCTTCAATGAAGTGCAGCCAGAGATTCAACATATGGACTTATCCAGTGCAACCGATGCAAATATTCAATCGGCTGAGCCCAACGCTTCTAGTGAGGACCCATTTGATGTATTTGGCGTGGCTGCTCCTGCACAAAAAAGTAAATCAACTACACCTGATGAATCATTGGATTTGTTTGATGTCATGGAAGATGTAGATATGGAAGCTATGGATGACGTATCACTTGGTGATAGTCCTGAAAAAATCCAGAAGACATTACCCACTCCTGACACCATGTTGCCGGCACACCTTCCTTCACACGAGCAGACTCATTCACCTCCTGCTTCGCAACCACCCAACCCTCCCTCGAACCGACCCACCCTGTCCATGCCAGAGCCGCAGACAAATGCACTTCAAAATGTCAATTTGCAGTCTCTACCTATGCGAGAACGACTTGCCTTGGCCAAGGGGAAGTCAAAAATGGCTTCGTCCCGGTTTGGTTCAGCTCTCAAAACAGCTAAAGGAGGCATGCTTGCTGCAAGCGAGATGAGCCGTGACGGTATCAAACAGGCGATTGCAAAGGAAGCTCCAGCGAGGGAAGAATTGACAAAACGATCACTTGCTGTCGGACAAAAGATGTCGATGCTAAAAAAGACTGCAAACACCAAACTGGCAGCACGGTCAACAACGCAAGATCAGACCAGCGGGGGAGTTGAAGCTGCGGCCGAAACGTCGGTAAAAGTTCCTGCATTGCATTCCAACGCCTTCCAAGATGAGATAACTGACCGAAAGGCTGCGGTAGGACAGAAAATGGCCATGCTGAAGAAGAATTTGAGTACCGCAGTTCGACCATCAACCCAAGAAGAACTGATGAAGAGAGTGGACACAAATGACTCCATTGGACCATCTGAAACACCTTCAACTTCTAGCCAACACGAGCCCCACGCTAACAGATCTGGCAAGCAAGAACTTCGCAAGAAGTTTGCCAACTTGGATCAGACCATGTCCAACACCATGAGGCGTTTGAAAATCGACGAGAAGGTAACTCAACTGAGTGCGGCTGTAAAGAGCGGCGTCAGAAACGATCCGGTCGTGAGGAAGCTAAGCAGCGAAGGCCGCTCTCATTCAATGAGAAGTGATCATTCAAAGCGGCAACTTGGTATTGGAAGAGATATGAAATCAATGAAGCCAATCAATTTTTCTGCACGAGAAACGTTCTCTGCATCTTCAGATTTACCACTGAAGGTCAAGTCGACGATTGCCTCTGGTTGCGTTTTGGCCATCGACTATGATGCGATTGAATCGCTACAAAGAATAAAAGGTAACTGGGTGGTGACTGTGAACGCTGTCAAAGCATCTTTGGCCAATCCATCATTCAGCCCCAGCCCAAATGGTGTGCCCGGCGACATCTCGGAAGAATTAGACTCAGTTTCTGAGCAGGTCGATTGGGAGTGGAAGTACAGAATTTCTACCACTGACATTGATGGTGGAACATGTAATCGCGAGGTATCAGTTGACAGAACCCTGTCTGAGGTGCTAGCTTTCCACGCGGGCATGTCTGAACTCATGTCAACTCATCACACCATGTACGACGAGATTGTATCGCGGGAGGGATTCGCTCCCGCAGACGCTCTTTGTCCCTCGTTCAAGAAACTGTCTGCATTAGAACAGTTGCGGGTTTCTGGAACGCTGCTCAAGAGAGTCATGGAATCAGACACACTCTTAGCTGATAGTTGTTCGTCACTCCGAGACTATCATTGTAAGTGTTGGTCACTTTGCTTTCTCGTTTCGAATTCGTCTAATCGTGGCTCATCTTTCATGCTACATGCAGGCAACATGATGAAAGCCTTCGTTTCCATCGTTCTCCAATGCCACATGCCAGAGGAAGCCGTGGCAGCTACGAAGGTCTTTCTCAAAATAGAAGAGTTGCACTCCGAAGCCGTTGGCAATCATGGAACGTACTTGACCAACGGAACTCACTCTGCTAAGGGAGCTTTTGATCGTTTGTCAAGTGACGTGGCTCTGGGCAAAGAAGCAGCCTTGCAGGCGAACGCCCTGGACTCGGACCCAAAGCACGATGGCGCCCACTCTTCTTTGTTGAACGTGATCATGGACGGTTACACCCAAGCGCTGAAGGATCGAGACGAGGCGATCGCGAGCCTTGCCACCTCGAATATCATCAACGACAGTCCTGTCATGCAGAGGCAACGGGCCGCCAAGGCGAAGGGCTCGAAGGCGAGCAGCAGCGACGAGGAAATGCTCAACTTGTGCAAGCAGCTCGGGAACGAGATATCCTCGCGGACGACAGCCGAAGCCGAGGTCAACCGGCTGAACGAGCGGTTGGAGTTCGAGCGAAAGATAGCTGAGGCGAAGGAGAGGGAGTTGCAGGCCGAGTTGGCCAAGTATAGGAAAGCGTCCCCCACTGGATCAAATGTTTGAGAAGTTCTTGCTGAAATGAATGAAATGCCTCTTGATGAGAGAGTCGAATGCTGAATATAACTAATATCGAAGCTTTCCGCTGCTGCGTAACCTTGATCATATCTTTTTGATCGAGCTCAAGCTTCGCCGCGCAGGAACGAGAATCCCACTTGCTTGGTGTTCGCGTCCGCGGAGTTGCCGCTGTGAGACCTTTGCATGCTCATCTTTGCACGAAGCTTGGAGCGCGATATGGATCCAAAGATACCACATCAATCTGTCGGTTATGACATAAAAAATTGACAGCGAGAAGATGTCACGAAAATTTTGCATTTGCACCACCGACCCGCCTTCGTTTACCGATCCTCCTCCTCTCGGCGTCGGTACGATAGCAGCGACGACCTCATTCATTCCAAACCCAACGCGGCCACCGAAGACGTCCGCGGCCCTCCGGCTCGTCGACCCTTCCTCTCCTTCCTCCGCCCCCTCCGCGACCATGACCGCCGCCGCCGACCTCCGCGCCGACCTCCTGAAGCTCATCGGCGAGAACCCCGGCGGCCACACCGACCCCGCGATCCGCTCCTCCTTCGCGTCCAAGCTCGCCGCCTACGCCGAAGCCGACGGATCCGATCCGAACGACGTCGTCTTCGCCATCGGGAAGTCCGTGTTCGGAGTCGAGCTCAACGGATCCTCGCCCAAGAAGAAGGCCAAGAACGGGGACAAGGGGGGCGACGACTTGCCCATCGTCGACTTCGACTACATGAAGCAGTTCATGAAGGAGGTCTTCCTCACGTACGGAGTCTCCCCCGATCGGGCCGAGACGTGCTCCGAGGTGCTCATCGAGAGCGACAAGCGCGGGATCGACTCCCACGGTCTCGGTAGGTTGAAGCCCATCTACTGCGATCGGATGGACAACGGGATCTTGTTCCCCGAAAAGCCCATCGACGTCGTTTCGGAGAGCGACGCCACCGCGCTGGTGGATGGAAATCTGGGGCTGGGCCTGTACATTGGCCCGCACTGCATGCAGATGGCGATCGACAAGGCGAAGAAGCATGGGGTTGGCTTCGTCGTCTGTAGGAATTCCACGGTGAGAGCGTGAGAGACGTTAGGGTAGTTGGTGGTGTTCCGGCATCGGAGTCACGGTGGTTTGGAACGAGTTGTCTTGCTCACGTAGGTATCAACAACTTTGTCACTTTCCTTTTCGCTCTATGTGCACAGCATTACGGCATCGCTGGATACTATGCCACGATGGCCACCGACCAGGGATGGTAAGTTTGCCATGTTTGCCTCCAAAGACGTTCGTCTATGTCACCTTCGCGAGCGCCTTAAGTGGCCTATCTCGAATGAGTATCTAGAGGGATTGAGAGTTTGCGTTGCAACCGGGACCTTCATATCAGTTTCTCTCTCATTCGTCCCAATATTCCGATGTATCAGCATTGGACTGACAGGTACCAACGCACGTCCCTCCATCGCCCCCACCTTTGGCGTCGAGCCGATGATGGGAACGAATCCTCTCACGTGGGGAATACCCTCGTCCGATCCCTTCCCCTTCGTCATCGACTGCGCCACATCGGTGAACCAACGTGGAAAGATCGAGAAGTACGCCAGGGAGGGGGTGGAGACTCCCCGTGGCGCGGTCATTGACAACGAGGGGATCGAGCGCACGGACACGGAGGGCATATTGAGGGACATGGTGCTGGGGAAGTGCGCGCTGACCCCGTTGGGCGGTGCGGGAGACAAGATGGGAGGGTACAAGGGTGCGTTTATTGCAGAATCTCTTTGATAACTTCATTTGCATGCAAACGTATGTCGTTCTAATGTCGAGAAATCGTGTTCATCCCAGGATACGGATGGGCCGCGACGGTCGAGCTCCTCTGTACGGCGCTCGGATCGGGTCCCTGGGGAGAAGACATCTGCGGCGTGGATCGCGCCACGGGGAAACCCAAGCCCATGCCCTTGGGCCACTTCTTCCTCGCCATTGACATCGAGAAGATCTGTCCGGTGGACACGTTTAAGAAGAACACCGGGGAGTTCTTGAAGGCGTTGCGTGCGAGTCGCAAGGCGCCCACGGGACCGGGAAGGCAAGTTTCTTGCGCATTGTCAGCTCGTTCATGTGGCTGTAATGCTCGTCGAAACATCCATTGTTTTCTTTTGTTGTCTTATTGTTTGCCCTGCTCGACATTGCAGGATCTGGACTGCCGGTGAGCCCGAGAACGACGCCCGCGTGGCGCGGACGGCTCAGGGCGGGATGAAAGTAAACGTCCCGTTGCAGAAAAACATGCAGGCTTTGCGGGATAAGAGGCCGGGGCTCAAGGAGAAGTATCCCAAGTTCCCGTTCGAGTGATGGGAGTATTATAGTGGGGAATGGACAGCAGAGCATGTGGAAAGGGAAGAGTGAAAAGAAGCTTCAATTCAATACATTGAATCGTCAGCCCCTGATGATTGGTACAGAGTGCATAACTATGTCATTGTAAGAAAATACCACTTATGGTAGATGTCACACACTGTTGAACTTGAGTCGAGCCGTATGAATGTGACTGCACTGGAAGGTGCGTAGGTTCCATGGAGGAATATTGCTATGTTGGATAACGACCTGGAATAACGCAGAGGCTCTAGTCATGGCTCAAGAAAGTACCTACTATCGTAGCAAAGTGCCCCACAAAATGCTAAGTCATAGATACTAATCTTCACGCATAATACTCTTGCGTCCTACTCGTTTTGATGCGCACCAGCGTGGAACAGGGTCGGATAGATACATGAGCGGCATGCTCCATTGGCGAATGAATTTATATATGTCAGTGCATTGGCGAGCCTCCGTGATGCATTCATTTTGAAGCAAAGTCAATCCTCTTGGTATCAATTTGATCGGGATGTCATTGATCTCGCGGGTAGTGAAATGGGTCAAGGCAAACCTCAACTTGCAATATCTGTTGATCTTGGGATCCTCAAAGGCATTCACCCGTTGGGCCATAGAGTTTGAACTCGCTTGGTGTCATATTAAGGAGCCTTACGGTATGAGTTTGTTTTATTTTATTGTGTAGAAAGGCAGAAAATTAGAAAATACTGATTTTCACTTATTTGGGAAGGGCACATGCCATAAGCTCGTTTTGAGGAGTGACCACAACAACCGAATCGCTTGCAACGACAGCACTATAGCATGCAAAATCATCTAGAAGATGAACGTACGACCAAGACTTCTTCTGCGAACTGTATATATAAGCCGTGCGTCTTTGCTCCTTTGTACTTTTACCACTCACAGGATATTTCAAGACGAGGACCTCCCCTCCGGCATACGAGGACGATGCACATACACAACCGCCCGCAGGTATTTCTGGGAGCAAGTCACGTGACACATCTTCACGCCATTCACCTGCAATAACATCGTATGCCAATACTTGTTGAGAAGGAGTGCCGAATAGGTATATGACATGACCAATTGCAATTACGTTGCACACGCCGCGAGCCTCCGGCAAATTTTTTGCATACTTCCAGCAATTTGTTTCCGGATCATAAAATTCAACGAGGCAGAGCTCATTTCCGTTGCTGGATCCCACACCTCCGAACACAATAAGCTTGCCTAGACAAACAATAACGCCAAAGAATACTCGGTAGCTGTTCATTGCAGGCCCTGACGTCCATGTCTTTTTCTTGACGTCGTAGATATCTATTCCAAGACTCCTCAACGTCTTCCCATCCCCACCACCCAGTACATAAATGTAACCACCATTTTCGGATACTATCATTCGATGACCCAATCGATGGTGAGTCATGCTTGGGAGCTTTTTCCACTTCTTCGTTTTCATGTTGTATGATAGGAAAGATCTGTGGACGGTGCTGCTGCCGCTGAATCCTCCAGATATATACACCTTGTTGCCAACAGAAGCAACAGCGTAGCCGCGGAAATCTTTTGGCTTGATGGATAATTGTGGCTGCTGCTTCCAATTGCCACGTTTGATTGGCTTCATGAGATGGACAGGGAGTTAGAGACAATTGATGATGATACAAGTACCTGTAGCATGATAATATCAACTCACCTCAAATTCTCCGTCACTTCTACCACTCAACGTGGATTCATTGAATGTTGATCCTGTTGAATTAGGTGACTCGCCGGCATGGCTTGACTCGTCAATGGCGTCATCCACGACCTGAAAAGCCAGCATTGCGTTGCCAATAGCTACCACGAGCTTGCCGTTTGCAATGGCTGTTTTGTAATACACAAATCCATCAGCAGGTGGAAGGACTGTCCAAGATTTATTGCGTTTCTTCGCGACATGCACGACCATCCACCGGTTTGCCAACGAGCCATCGGCCTCGGCCACAACGTACTCATATACAATCACTTGCCCCTCTGACCACGAGGTCGCCACAGAACATGTGTTTCCTCGAAGCGGACACCTGGGAATGCATGAACGGTCAGGCTCATGGTCCGACCAGGAGTCCGCCGCAGTGTCGTAGGTCAACGACTTCAATCCGCTCTGGAAGATGTGTATCAGGCCCCCTACATGAACGGCGTGGCCTCCCTGGCACGACCTAGGCATCGGCGACAGTGGTCGCCAACAGTGAACGTGAGGATCATATACCTCCGCGCTGGAAAGCGCACCAGCGATGCCCATCCCGCCAAATACATAAATCTTGCCGCAAGTCGGGTCCGCCGATATGGCAAAGTCCCGCCTGGGCACGCCAAGGATACCGCCAATTATCCACCTCTTCTTCGATACGTTGTAGACCTCGTACGATGCAACTACCTTAGCCTGCAGCATCTCCCCTTGCACGGCCGCCTTGCTCTTGCCCAAGGATGTCTTCATCACGCTGGTCCTCCTCTTCGAGGTATCCCCGCACCCCACGGCAGACTCAGCCGCATACCCGCCAATAGCGAAAAGGTACAGCCCCCCCTCGACAACTGCCAGCCGGTGTCCTCGTCGAAAGCAGATCATGTCCGGGAGGGACGTCCACCTTCGCGCGGCGACGTCGTAAGACATGAGCGACCGACGAAGTGAACCGTCGCCGATGCCACCGGAGAGGTAGAGGGTGTCCCTCACTGAAGCGAGGGCGTAGCCGCGGAAATCGCTGGCTGCGTTGGGAACATCCGGGAGGGGCTCCCAGAGGGTAAGATCGACATCATTCGCGATCGTCATTATCGATGAAAGCACAATAACGGAGCTTTTGGAACAATACTACAAGGTAGAAACTTTTGATATGCGTCCTGCCTCGTCGTGCGTCGTTGAGGGAGATGGGCGATGATGACCACTCTGCCCTGCTCATATTGTAGGTACTTTCTACCTCCACCCCACGAAATGCGGTAAATGGCACTTCTATTGTACGGGTCACTAATGCATTCTAACTTCTTGCAGCTTTCATTCAAGCATCCGAATGTGCTCGGCAGGAATGCCATTCACAGCCATTCACCATCCGTCCTCAGCTTTCTCGCCTGTTTGCCCGTGGTTCATCGCAGCCTTCCGTCTCTCTCTCGCCTCTCTCCTCTACCTCGCTCTACGAACTTATCTCCTCTTCTCTCCTCTCTCCTCTCTCAAACGAACATCAACACGCGTCAAGCAAGGGCGCATCAAACAGTGATTCAATCGTGCCCAGTCGACCTTTGCGTTGGTCAGGCGGGGACAACTTAATCTTTGAAATCCTATATATCCCCCCCTTTGAGCCGTTTTTGAGGGTTATAAATTCCCCAAAGAACTTTTTTTCCCCCACTACGTATGTTACTAGCAAAAACACGCATCATTCGACATCCGACGAGCAAGTGA
>JALLPA010000576.1:0-14152 GCA_036939895.1 Thalassiosira exigua
CAATCGGCAACTGGATAAAACTAATTCATAAGTTTCTCAGCAGCAGATTGCTCTGATGCACTCCTGTCAGTGCGGTTTGCGGCAGAAACTTCTTTTGCCACGACTGCGCGCGGCATAGAATGCAGTCTTTGTGGCGATCTTTTTTGCCAAGACTGTTGTTTGCGTTGTGAAAATGAAGCATGTTATAAAAAAAGTGGTGTTCGAAGCAGTAGTGCGAAAATTGCGAAAGGCAGTAGATACTGCCTCAGTTGTCGCCGAGAGAGAAATGAAGAATCAGACGAGTCGTCTTTTTGCATAGGGTGTGCTGAAATAGTGCAAAGGGGAAGTCAAGAGGGCTAGGAACACCCCCATCAATGCTGAGGCGATGGGGGGGTCAGTTGAGTCCAAATCAGTACCCGACTGCTGGACTAGATGATTGTCGAAGGGAATTGTGAGTTTTACTAGGGCGAGAGCTACTAAGACACCGTTAGAAGCTGCCTCGTTTGGAAAATACAAGAGCAAGAAAGCTTGAGTAACTTCGGCACATCGGAGGGCAGCCAATTAATGAATAAATTAAGGACGGACGAGCGTACAGAGCCACATCGACGATGTCGAGCGCGCCGTCTCTCCTCTCCGAACACAACGCGATGACCTCCTGAAATCCATGCCAGGAGTATGTTTCCCGCGACGGATCGCTCCGCTCAGAACGCGTCCCCGGCCTCCTCCTCGTCGCTGTCGCTGTCCGATCCCGCGTCCGCCGGGGTCCACTTCGCCCCCCCTCCCACCCTCCCCCCTCCAACTCCTCCTCCCGCGCCTCTGCTCCCTCCAGCGTCCTTCCCCGGACCTCCCTCCGCGGGCTCCGCGTCCACCTCCTTCCGCTTCTCCTCCCACTCCCCCCGTTCCTTCTCGTCCATCTCCCTCCTCCGCACGTAGCTCCGATCCGTGTCCATGACCTCGTCGTCGGCACCGCGCTTCGATCCTCGCAACGCCATGGGACGTCCGGTGGAAAGCTGTACCCGGCTCCCGACGACGTGATATCCCACGTACGACTTGGAGGGGTCGACGATCCACACGAACGTCGAGGGGGGAGCCTTGGCGTCGCGGAGGGGGAGTACGTCGAGGGCGTACCGAGCAAGAGCGCGGTACGGCTTCCCTCGCTTGGACTCCTTTTTGCCTCCCTTTTCCTTCTCCCCTTCCTTGTCCGACTTCTCCGCGTCCTCCGCGTCGGACACCGCCTTCGGAGGCTCGGGCACCCACTGCGTGCACGCCATCTGGCTCGCTCCCGCCCTCCTCGCGACGTCCGCCACCACGGCCCCCTTGCCCAGATGCGCCGGTCGGAACCACTTCGCCGCTCCCTCTTCCTCTCCGTCCTTCCCATCCTTCTTCTTCGCCGGACTCTTCCCCTTGGTGTTGTCGTTGTTGCTTCCCCCCACCTTGGGGGGAGTGTCCTGCACGACGTGGGCGAAGACGTGTCCCCACGTGGACGCGTCGGGGAGCAAGGGCAGGTCCCACACGGCATGGACTCCCTTCTTGGTGGGATGCGTCCTCCGCTTCTTCTTGGCCGCTCCTTCGTTCTCCTCGTCGGACACTTTCTCGCCGCCGACGTCGATGACATCGAACTCGTTGACCTCCTTGAATCCTTTGTCGATGGCCCCCGTCTCGGCGTACTTTCGTTTCGTCTCGGCCAATTCCCGATCGACGTCCTTGGCCTTCTGCCGTTGCGTCTCCGCCAAGCTCTTGAACCGATGCACGCTCGTGGCGTCGTTCGTCAGATACGTCGTCTTCTTCATGAAGTGCGGCGTGCGCTCGTCCAAGATGCGAGATTTCAAGTGGTGCTGCTTCAGCCGCGGACCGGAGGCGGAAGAAGCTCCGGGGGTGCCGCCCGCGGCGTTGGCGGCGGCGGAGGAGCCCGGAGCCCCCTTGGGAGGGACGGGGGCGCCGTGGCCGCGGGCCACGGCGAGGCGGGCCGCGGCCCGGGCGCGGTCTTGCCGCTGTTGGAGCCGCTCGGCGGCCGTGTCGCCCTTGGATCCCTTCCAGTCGATCAGAGCTTCGTCGTCGGGGTGAAGGGCCGGGATCACGACGTCCGGCTTGGACGGCTTCCCCTTGTCCCCTCCCTCTCCTCCCCGCGCGCCGTCGTCGACTTCGGAATCTTTCTTGGCGGGATCGGAATAACACCCCTCGAAGTCCATCGCGCATCCCGCCAACGGGACTCCGCCGTCTTCCTCGGGGTGGAGCTTCCACGCGTACTGTCGCTCCACGGCGTTGCGGGCCTTGTACCGCGTCCACTTGTCCGTGAGCTCCCCCTCCAGCCCCAAGCCCACGAAGGTCGGACCGACGGGAGGGCGAGGAGGAGCGTTCCGAAAGCGGAGGTCGACGAAGAATCCCTCGGCCCGCTCGTCGAAGAGAGCTCGGAACGCCGAGGATCCGCCGGCGGAGTCTTTGCCCTTCCCTCCGGGGGGAGGGGGCTTGCTCCCTCCCTTCTTCTTCGCGCCGCCTTGGGCGTCGAGGATGCGGCGGGCGTGCTCCCGTCGCTTGCGCTCTTTTTCGGACTCTTGCCGTCCCGGGCGGGATTTGGATTCGCGGTTCCGATGGCGGCGGACGCGCCGTTCGGATTCTTCGCGGCGGTGCCGCTCGTCGTCGAGGGCGACGTCGTCCATGGTTTCGGGGGTTGGGGGTTTCCAGCGGCGAGAAGGACGGCGGTTGCGGCGTGGGGGGGAAGGACAGGGAGAGATACAAAAATAATGACAACAGTAAATATGGATAAAAACATTACTGTAGCACCCATTGATATCATTAGTAGGGACTTTTACGAAATAAGTCTCGTAAGGTATTGGGGGTACCAACTGATTTATTAGAAATTTGCTGTGATTGTTCGACCTATTTAGTTATTTAGGGATTGAGAAGAAATAAATCCATCAATCGATCCCGGCGAGCTCTCCTCTCCGCTCTCCGGCTCCGACTCCAGACTCCTCCGGGCTCCGGGTTGCACCTCGATCCTGGCCAGAGATATCCCATCGATGCCGTCGAGAAAGCGGAGCCAGGGGAAGGCGAGGAAGGCGAGAAGGGAGGCAGATGCCAGCGGCGATAATGCGTCCGACTTGATCAGCCTTCCATGCGTTCAAACAACGCTTGAGGAACGCACCGCCAATCCTTGCGCCAATGATCTCTCAGCGATGAGCGTCAATGTATCGGCCGACGAGAGAAGTGAATTGGAGACGCAGCCAGAACAGCAACCTCGACCGGACGAGTTGCACCGGATGTACAAGGGCGGGACCGACCGGTGCCTCCATGGATTCTCGCCCCCCCCGAAAGGTCACAAATGCTGGAGAGTCGTGTCAGAATTACTAACTAAAGCGGCGGCATTCATCATTGAGCTTCAGGGCAATCGCCCCATTGAAAAAACTTTGGTGGATTTCATGTCAGAATTCAAAGTATCATATCCTGAAGTGTTCAACGACCCTTCTGAAAGGGGAGCTGTCCAGGATCTTCTGTTTGCAGTTGGAGTTGACCATGTATTAAAAAGCAAAGCCCAATCTGATATTATAACGGATGCATTGGACGGTGGTTTGCCATTTCCTCTACAACCACCGACGTCTGAGCGGCCTCTGATTTGGGCAATCTGCCTAGCTGATGGTTGGTTGATCATGGAGCACCTAATATTTCCGATTGCACATCCGAAATACGCCAAAGAAATGCAGGACATGTGCGCAGGGGGCTGGAGGGGCCTCGTCCAGTTTTACAACAAACGAGGCTCGTGCACTTGCCTCAGGTCAATGTACAAAGAAGTTAGGCATCTGCCAAAGAAAAGTATGTGTAGCAAATGTCTCTGGGAGTTTGAGCGCGGTTCGATGAAAACGTGCTCTCTATGCGGATTGCAGTACTGTTCGAAAAAGTGCCAGACCAGGGACTGGAAAATGCACAAAGTGGACTGTCCAGGTTGGCTCAACCGCAATCAAAACAAAAGTAAAAGAGAGCAAACCGCAAGTGATGACTGACGATGCGGGTAGAGTTGGATGACAAGGAGGGTTGGAGGACAGAGATAATATGGTGAAGGGACAGCTTTCCAATCCCAACATTTACCCTTTACATCTATCCCCGAAACGAAGTCTGACGTTGATTCGGGGGAAGGCTTATGGGGTGGGAGGAGAAATGGAAGGTGGACAATTGCATCCTGTGCTTCCAATTACCTCGCGAACGACGCCACGGGCGTCCATTGGTTCAATAATTTGAGAGAACAGCGGCAGCAGGCGAAGGCCGTCGATTCAGAAAACTTAACGGAAGCACGCGGAGACGGTTCAATTTAAAGAGGTTCAAGGAAGTCAATGAGTTTGACTTGGTCGGGGCTGGCTAGGATGGCGAGAGCGCCCATGTCAAAAAGAAGCAGAGGACGCATCTCACCAGGAAGGGAGTCCACGCCATGTGAGTCTGCCATTGTTTCACAACGTCTCGACAAGGGGGCGCGTCTTCGCCCATGTCGTTCAGGACAATCCGCCCTAGGTGGGAGGAAACAAATGGATGAAAGGTCTGGCGAAGAAGGACGCAAAGGACGAGGACGGCGATGGTGCGGCGAAATGGTTCTGATCGAAACATGGCAAGGGAGCCGGGGTAGCTGATGTTCCAAGTAGGGCTGGAGCAAGTCAGATCGCGTGCACCCAGTGGGTTTCGGAGCATCTAAAGGGGGCGTCGGAAGCGGAGGACGCGAAGAAATCAGACAAGGAGGGGGAGGGGGGGAAGCCCAAGGAGTCTAAGTGAGGGAAGCCGTACCGCGTCCTGGCCCGATACGCCCTCGATTTCCTCCCCCTCCGCGACGCCAAGTCTCCCCCCTCGACGTTCGTGTGGATCGTCGACCCCGCCAAGTCGTACGTCGGATATCACGTCGTCGGGAGCAGGGTGCAGCTTTCCACCGGACGTTGCGGGGATCGAAGCGCGGCGCCGACGACGAGGTTATGGACACAGATCGAAAATTTGTAAGGAGGAGGGAGATGGATGAGAAGGAACGGGGGGAGTGGGAGGAGAGGCAGATGGAGGTGGACGCGGAGATTGCGGAGGGAGGTCCGGGGAAAGAGTGGGGAGGGAGCGGAGGGAATGGTGGCGCAGGAGGGGGGGCGAAGTGGAAACCGGCGGACGCGGGGTCGGACAGCGACAGCGACGAGGAGGAGGACGGGGACGCGTTCTGGGCGGAGCATTCCATCACGAGGAAGGTGCTCCACGCGTCGCTTTGAGGAGCTCGTCGTGTCTCAGAGATGGGACGGGGGCCTCGCAGGCATGGTTCGCCCAGCCACGGGAGGGGGCATGGCTGACGAGGGACAGAGCTCATTTCCGGTTGCGCACGAAACGAAAGATGTGGCGGCAGGTACGGCGCCAAGGCTCTGCAACGCTCATCCATCCTTAATTGATTACTGTTTCGATGGCCACTATCTGCCCCACATATGGCTTCTTAGTAGTTCCTGCTTAACTTAGAAGGCTCGTGCCCACCTCTCATTCCTCTCAGCTCCGGGTTGGGCCTGAAGGCAACGCCATGAACGAACAAATAAAAGTCAAAGTCCATAGCTAGCCCGGCGCCTCTCACGAAGGGACTGGTATCCCTTTCGACTTCGCTTTCTCAATATGTCTGTGCAACCGCTGCAAAAAGACCCTTTTGCTGACTCTTCTTTCTTCTCTTGGCGACATTCTAGACAGTACTGCCGTTGGCAATCTTTGCACTTGCAGACAGCATATTTGTCACGAGAGCACGATCCACAATTGCCCTCATTTTTGCATGATTCATTTTCACATCTAATTACGCGTCCCTCGCAATTTCCGCAATCGTCCCCGCAGCCAAGATGACCGCAATGAGAACATGTCGCGATACAATCAGGGCAAAAACTTTTCTTGTGGCACCACTCGCACAATTTGATATCACTACAACCGGAGCATTTTCTCTCTTCTGTCATTTCGCACTTGTGACAACTGCGAAATTCGAACGTATTGAAATAACAGCTGTAGCACCAGTGTGTCTCATCAGGGAGATTACAGACCTCGCAATCCATATACGTTGTGCACTTGATGCAATAAAGTTCCTCACAGCCCGGACATCTAACCTTCTCTGGCATGCAGCCATCACAGTAGTATTTACGACAATCTCGGCACCTATCCCCGCGCTCATCAAACTGGCAATTGCTTTTGAGGCATTTGTAACAGGTGAAACTTTGCCTTATGGGCAAAAATTCTTGCAAAACGCAACGACTGTGCGGTGCACTGAACCATGGCGGATGATTCAATCCATCGGCATTTCTCAGGTGGACACGTTGGCAGTGAGAACAATCAATCTCACGATGGTCCAATATATCAGAGAACTCATTGATCAAGGTTTCAAGCATGGGGCTTCTTTTTTCTGCCCACTTCTCTGGAAATTGCAAGTGTTTAAGAGCACTCCCTTCCGCCCGTATGATGCTGCGGAGGATAGGAATGACCTTTGCAACGGAGATCTTCGGCGAGGGAGTATTTGTTGGACGGGTGTGTTCTTCGGCCAAGCAAAGATCGATCTGTTCCACAACCGACGAGCCACGCAAGGGCTCTAAGCCCTGGCCACTGATATTCGTGCATCCCGCAAGTTTGAGCCTTTTTACTTTGTTGACAGCGTCCAGGCATATCAAGAGCGCACTTATGTCATCATCGTCCAATTTATTTGCAAGAGAGGTCTCCACTTCTTCCCTTTTTGTTTTTGATGCAATGTTGCTTCCGTCATGGTTACGTTGTTGTGATTTGACGTTCCTATGAACATCCTCAAAATCGATAACCTCCCAACCGTCATTTCCATCATCCCTACATGAAATCGACGACAGCACAGCCACCCCTGCTGCAGACGGACGTCCCTTCAACCCACCCTGACGCCAGGAGGAGGGAGGCGCCGTAAGGGCTACGGCGAGGAGCGCCGCGGAAGTCTTGGGGACGAACTCGCCCACCTTCGCCAGCGCCGCCTCCGGCAGGTCGAGGATTCTGAAGACGCCATCTCCACCTCCTCCGCCGCCGTGGCCGTCGACCGGCGCGGTCTTCCTTCGTTTGGCTGCGAGCCTGGTCGTTGCCATATTGATTCTCTCCCAGAGTCGGCGCTGCAGTCAAGGCGCAACCTCCGTCCGTCTTCGTCCTTGGAGCGACGCAGCTCCACGTCTGTCGTTTCCATCTCGATTGTATGTTTGGATTCCTTATTTAGAGATATTCATGTGAGCAACTTTTTCTAAAATGTAACAAGAAACAATATTCCATGAATATCCAAAACTTTGAACGGGACAAATTCAAATCTAATTTCACGACGTATCTGATCGTTTCCTTGGTATATAAAAGGCGTTTGAGTTACAAGAATTAATAATACCACGCATTTAGCAGTTGAATAAAAAGTTCTTGTTAGTTTTCACACTATTCTAGATATTTTTTGAACGATCATAATATTGCAACTCAAGCATCAACAAATATTAGTGAGAGTTGAGAGGCTCGTATCTTTCAAGTAGCATACCAAACATACCACTGCCGCCGAACCTCCGCCTCCGCTAGTGAAACGGTTTTAGGGGGCAAATATCGTGCCTGAAGTGGGCGCCACTAGTTATTCCACTAGATATTTTTTTCAAAAGCGCCAACGCGCCCCCAAAACCGTTTCGCTACCTGTCGCCGCCAATTAACACCTCTGAGAACGATCGATCGCGACACAACCGCAACCATAACCGCAACCATGACGGACGCCGTAATCTCAACAGAAATCCACGTCGCTGGCATTGCCGCGGCAAACGACAGGAGGCTCATAATCCCAATTCTTCGCTCGTCTTCTCCATTCTCCATCAGCAACCATGCCGAGAACTACTGTCGACAGGGGAACCCTCGCCCTCATTCACGCATTTAAGGATTTCGCTCCGACCTCCACTCATGTTGGGATCGCTTGCAAGCAGAACGACTTTGAGAAAATGGAAGCGATGTGTAATCTGCCGCCGTCTGTGTTGGCCGGGTGCAAGGAAGAGCTCTTCTCCAAAGAACTCAGGGATGAGTTCTATCCCGACAAAGCCAGTCGAGACAAATTCTTCCATAACAGTAGGAAAAAAACGGCGCTCAAGCATCTCAGAGCCTTCAGGGATAACTTCGACTCACTGCCACCCGTCCCCGATGCTTCAGTCAAGAGAGTTCAATTCGTCTACCCCGACAGTGTCCCCTTCCCCTCCACGCCCCAACCCCCACGTCGATCGACGCACGCGCAGCGTCATGTCGAGACTGCCCCACAGCAGCGCCATCAGAGGCAGCAGCTCACTGATCCACAACCGTGGGAGTGGAGTGCTTTCATGAACCAAATTCCTCCTCACACGCCATCTAACGCAGGCGCCTCCAAGGCCCGCCCAGCTCTCATCCCTCCTCACACGCCGCTTCCCGCTGGTGCGGACGCTAATCATTCTAACTTCGAGGCCCAGATGGGCGCGTTGGCTGGCATTGTGAATGGGCTGGGTCAGGAGCTGGGCGGCAAGATGGGCGCACTGACTGACAACGTGAACCTGATGGCTGGTAAAATGAACACAATGGCTGACAAAGTGAGCACGCTTACTGGCACCGTGAACGATCAAATTGCCCATCAAAACGGTGTGAACGCAAGGCAGGCCCAGTACAATCAGTCAAACGACGAGAGGTACACAGATCTCGCTGCCAGCGTGGAAGCACATGGACAGTTCGGTCAGCAACTGGACGTGAGGTTCAACGATCTCGAGACCGGCGTGGCCGCGAAGGTGGCCGCGCAGGAGCGGACGAACGTCGTTCAGCGTCGGTTCAACTACCGCACTGCTCACAGGGTGACCAAGGCCCAGGCCGCGCTGCTTCGGGTCGAGAAGCGCGACGCCGACCGCGAAGCTCGCGACGCCGACATCGAAGCTCGCATGCAGGTCTTGGAGAAAAACTGTGGCGTCCAGAATCGTTCTGACGACGAGGAAGACGTGTGAGCTTTAGGGGTGTCTCTTTGTTGCACACGATGTATCTTTCGTGTACTGTTTTTTTTTGGTGTCAAGATTGATTTGGTGCTTGTATTATCGACAAGTAGTTTTTAGAATAGCAGATAGCGGAGCAGAGCAGAATTGTAGATGGAAAGAGCGGAGATAGAAATGTAGTATCAATATTAGAATCGATAGCGATAGATCGCCTGGTGACGCTACGTATGTCGTGACGGCCGTCTTCGTGTGGCTTCCCTTTCCTCGTGCGTTTTGGGTCACAAAAATATGGCAGAAAAACAGGTGATACACCAATCCCAGGTGGATTGATGTATGGAAATGGAAGCCCGCATACGAACAATCAAGCGACTGTTGAGCAATTAATCCCTAATTGAACAATATGCTACGACGGCTGTAACCAATCTGGTTGCCCTTCTTTTGTTGTATCCTCTTTCGTCCCGCCACTTTCGTCCGCTGGCTCCGGCATCATCCAGTCTTGGCCCCACTCGTTCCCTTCTTCGTCGCAATCTTCCTCCAAAAACTGGACGCGCGATTGCCTCCCGGGGCACAACGAGGTCAGAGCCTCCCTGACGCCGAGGTAACCCGCCTTCCGCTCGTAACCCTCGTCGAATATCAGGGGAGCGTAGTCGTAGTAGAAGTTCTTCATCCACGTGTGCCGATCCGTGAAGCCCCACAGCCACACCCCGTGAAAGGACGGCTCGGACAGAGCGGCCGCGAGGACGTCGCGGTAGATCTCCCGTTGCGCGCGGTCCCGGAGCGACGCGTCCGGGGGGAGCTTCGACACGCGCACGTCCATCTCCGAGATGTTCACCTTCAGCCCCAGCTCGCCGATCCGTCGGATCTGTCGCTTGACCATGCTCGGCGTCGGGGGGCGCTGGCGTCCGACGCCTCCGGCGTTGAAGTGCGCCTGCATCCCGGCGCCGTGGACCGGCGCTCCCTTTCGCACCAGGTCCCTCAGGAGGTTGTAGAATCCGTCCGCCTTGGCCTGGTTGGGCGCCACCTCTTTGCACCTCCGTTTCATTCCATTGTCGTTGCCAGATTCACTTTCGCTTCCATCGGCGTTGTGGCCGCGGCCACATCCCTCCACCTTGTTGTCGTTGTAAATCAAGAACGCCTCCGGATCGGCCTCGTGGGCCCACCGAAAGCACTGCTCGATGCTCGATGTAATCCGGCCCCATCTTCCGATGGAACGCGTTCTCGACCAGCGATCCATCGCTCGCCAGGGACTCGTTTCACGACGTCCCACATCTTTATCCTGCCCCGAAAGTGCCTCACGGTCGTGAAGATGTGACGCCGGACGGCCTCCCGCACCTCGCACGGCGTCATGTCCTCGAGCAGCGGCGGGGACGTCACGTGCCACACCAAGACGTGGCTCTTCACGCGCATCCCTCGTCCGACGGCCCAGTCCACCATCGCGTCCGCGTGGTGGGAGTCGTACCTCCCGAGGCGCGTCGCGTGGGGCGCCGCTTGGTCGATGGGGCCGGGGAGGGAGTGCGTCAGGGGCGACCACTTGACAAGTCGAATTCCGACGCGAGGACGCGGGCGTACCGGGTGGGAGGGCGGGATCGGGCGGCGGGGGAGAGGCAGGGGTCGTCGTCGGGGTCGACGGTGGAGATCGTGGCGCATTTGATCGCGGGTCGGGCGGGGGCGTCGTCGGCCTCGCCGTCGTCGTCGTGATCGGGGACGAAGAGGGGCTTGGGGAGGACGGCCGCCCCGATGTGCACCTCTTTGCAGCACTGGACCGCGATCTCGCGGAGAGTGGTCGTCATCGCGTCCTTTCAATGTCTGCCCTCGATGTCGCTGCCACAGGCTCTACCTAGAGCCGCCGCGCCATCCTGAATGGCAATGCCATCGTCAATATCAATGGCGCAAGACGTCGATTTTTGACAGCTTTTTTACTGTCAATTAGGACTCATTAAAAGTATATCTTTCATGTTACTTCTTTTATATTTTGACATTGATAGCACGATATTGTATTTTTTTGTTGAAATGATCATCATACCTTAACTCTAAAGATAGGTGAGGTCGACGAATCCAGAATCCAGAACAAAACGAATCCAGAATCCAGGCGAGTCGACCTCGCCTCGCGTTCTCCTTTCTACACTCCGCCCGTCATCTCTCGGCGTCCTCATTGGCACCGGCATCGGCGTTGCCACCCGATCATTCCGCAATCATAAAGCGCCAAAGCCTCCGAATAGCGTCGAAATCATGATGCGCTCGTCCACGAACCGCCACGCCGCGCGGCTCCTCCTCCGCGGCGTCCAGCGGGAGGCGCCGTCGCCAACGACGAAGCGGGCCATCTCGTCCGCGCAGCTCACCGTGGACAAGCTTCCGAAGCACGAGCGGTCGAACGCTATGCCTCCCAAGGAGGAGCTGAAGTTCGGGAAGCTGTTCTCGCCGCACATGCTGCAGGTCCACTACAGCGAGGAGAAGGGGGGGTGGCAGGCGCCGGAGATCGTGCCCTTGCACGACCTGACGCTGAGCCCCGCGGCGGCGGCTCTGCATTACGGTGAGCGCGGAAGCTGCCGCTCTTGGCGTCCTTCCGGGTGATCATTGGACGTGATTGTGCTCACAGATTATTCCGTTCTTTGCAGGTCTGGAATGCTTCGAAGGTGCGTAACAACAAACCTACGAATGTTCTGATGACATGCCTCTCTCTTCATTGTTATGTGACTGAGTCGTTACCTCACATGATCATGTCGATGTGTTCAAATGGATCAGGAATGAAAGCCTACAAGGCCATCAATGATAGCACAGACCTACGACTCTTCCGTCCGGATATGAACATGAAAAGGCTCAAGGATAGTATGGAACGTCTATCCATGCCAGGCTCAGACTTGTGCGTATGTTGATCATCCATTGCCAATCCTGCAATCATACTTTCCTCTCATCATTGGATCCTCACGCAGTGAACCGCAGGAGCTGATCGACTGCATTGCCGAGCTGGTCCGTGTGGGTAGGTGAAGTTAGTGGAAAACTGATTTATTTGACTTCATTCGTCTCACTTATGTTTTGCATGCTTCAGATCAAGATTGGATCCCGCATGGCGAAGGCTACTCCATGTACATTCGCCCCACTGTGATCGCAACTCATCCCTACCTCGGCCTGAGCCCTCCGGATGACCTTCTCCTCTATGTGATCACATCTCCGGTGGGGCCTTATTACGCTTCGGGATTCGATCCCGTGCGCCTCACGGCGGACACTCCCTACGTCAGAGCATGGCCCGGTGGGTCCGGGGCGTCCAAAGTTGGCGGAAACTACGGCCCGACCATGAAACCTGCAGCGGAGGCCAACGCGCGTGGTTATTCCCAAATTCTGTGGATCTTCGGGGAGGACGATCAGGTGACGGAGGTGGGCGCAATGAACGTGTTCTTTTTCCTTGAGAAAGAAGGGGGCGGAAAAGAGTTGGTGACGCCACCGTTGTCTAGAGGCGATATACTTCCGGGAGTCACCCGAAATTCCATCGTTGAGCTAACAAAAGAGTGGGGCGAGTTTGAGGTGGCAGAACGCTCGATAACCATGCCAGAAATCAAGAAAGCTTCGGACGAAGGGCGGTTGCTTGAGGCATTCGGGGCCGGCACTGCGGCAGTGGTCACGCCAATTTCCCATATCCAATACAAAGGTTCCGATATTGAAATACCAACAACCGGAGGTTTGGCCAAGCGTTTATTCTCAGAGCTGGTGGCAATTCAATATGGCAAAGCCGATGGTCCGAAAGGATGGAGCGTCAAGATCCAGTGATCCGACATTATTGTGGCATGTCCACAGTTGGCCAGGACCGTTGAGGCATGCGCCCTGATGAAGACGATAACCGAATGGGAGGTGTAGACAACAATACGTATAGCGCATTACTTTAGAAGCAGTGCATCATAAGTTCCTAACAACTAGTTTTTGAAGCCCACAATTCCGGGCAATGGTGACCGCGTAGGTGCATCGATCCCGCGAGATTGTCGCCACGTGCAAAAATACATNGAACAATATGCTACGACGGCTGTAACCAATCTGGTTGCCCTTCTTTTGTTGTATCATCTTTCGCCCCGCCACTTTCGTCCGCTGGCTCCGACATCATCCAGTCTCGGCCCCACTCGTTCCCTTCACGGCGCCCACCTCCGCCGTCACCTATGCACGCCAGGAACCCCTTGCAGATCCGGACCACCTCACCGTGTGCCTCCCTGGCCTCCTCAACCTGGAGCGCACGCTGGAGGCATTTCCCCCCATCCGTCAGCGCGCGCGCCGTCTCCAAAGTAGGCCCTTCCCTTCGGCTTCCCCATCGGACCGTCCGCGAGCAAGCAAGGACGCGCTCGCGGCACGCGAGGGCGGCGTCGAGCTCCCCCCGCCCGTCGTTCGTGGACGACGCCCAGGTTGGACAGCGCGGCAAGGGCCCCCAAAGGCGGAGCTGGTTTCGATGTCAAGGGCGTCGCGAGACCTCTTGCCGGGAGGGACGCCGGGCGTCCCGCGAGGGATCCTCAAGTACGGCGGCTCGTCCCCCCTCGCCCGCCGAGTGACATGGGAAATTTGAATAACCCCTGCTGTCCGCGGCCAGCCAATGAAGCTAGCAATACCGTCGCCTCAGTCGCCAGAAACGAACGATTCCCCGCCGACCTCTCGGCAAAACCTTCAAAAGGCTCCACGAGGCGGCGGCTCGTTCGTTTACATCGCGACGGAACGAACGCGTTTTGCGAAACGAACGAAGTAAAAAAAACACCCACCAACGTCCCCGGCTCGCGTCACGCCTCCTCCTCCCGCTCGCCTCCTTCGCTCGACCTTCTCGTTCCGAACCCTCGCGCAGATTCCGTTCACCGTCAGCATCCCTCGATCCCTCCACCTCGGACCCTTCGCCGCCCGAATCATCGTCGGGGTCGGTTTCGAGGGTCATTCCGGAGTCGTCCAGGGCGGAGCTGTCGAAACTTCAACAAGCCGGAGGAAGGAGGGTGGTGGTGGTGGGTAAAAAAATTGTGAATTTTTGGTCGTAGCCCCCAAAAGAGGTCATATCTTGAATTGGCACCTCTTGGCACCATGGCGCGGTGCACGCTGAGTTGGACGCTAGTTGTTGGTCGCTCTCACCACTAGATAGGTACCTAAGTACACTGGTGAGAAAAAAAATCTCCTGAAAGTCACCCCATTTGGAGGCCCTGAATGAGCAAAAAAGGGGTCATCCCCAAGATCTACAGAGCCTCCAACGAACAGATACAGATAAGCGCACAAAAAGTGCTCTGGGA
>JALLPA010000577.1:0-14142 GCA_036939895.1 Thalassiosira exigua
CTTTTACGTAGAACGTTGATAGCTGACTTTACACGAAGTAGTAGGACACTCCTGATAATTGGCCCTGATTACAAAATCCGTCTTACCTTCGCGCACCTGGGGGGGAATGACCAGAGGGACGCCCAACAAGATAGCCACGGCCATCAGAAATGAGGCCGCAGCACGCGAGGACTTTACGATGGTGGACGGGCCAAACCAAGGCAGCGTTAGCGGATAGGCGGGGGGGAACAAAGCGAGTGACGGACAATTATGGTAAGGTTTTTTGTGCCCACCTCCCCCCCCCGCCTTTGATTGCACTCACAACCCATTTTCCTCTGAAATTGTGTTACAGGCCGGCCGGATGGTTGCAGACGGGCACTGACACCGAGGACGGGGAGATGGGCGAGCCTACCAGACGAAGGCTGCGAACGCGTCACACGACTAGCCGGAGATGGGAGTGAGAAGACGACGGACAGAAGGCTGTCTGTGAACGGGGGAAGAGGACAAGCAAATAGCAAACAGACGACTGGCCGGAGTGACTAGAGGGGGGGGGGGGGCAAGCGAGCAACGACCGGCCGTAGGGACTGGGGGAGGGGACAAGCAAGCAAGATGGACGACCTGCCGAGGACGAGGAGGGGGGTTAGCACGTTAGAAATATATTAACTCCCTTTGATTAAGAAACACATATTTTCAGTAGCATTGGCAATAAACAATTAGAAATATTAAAATAGCCCCCAAACAAACTGATGTGTTGTTATTATTATTTCCATGATGTGACGCCAGTTGCGGACGTGAAAAACGCGGGCGATGTAAGTTATTTTCATACGTTTCGCTGGCAAGGTGTCCCCGATTTTTGTTAACGCTTTTAGCTGGCAAAAAGTACTTACGTATCTGGTGTTCGTACGTAGATCGCTGGCAAAATACAGATTTTAGATGATTATTATGTATTAGAAAAGCCAACCTTATGAAAGTACCAATAAAATTATTCCCAAGTGATTATCGATGATATCGTCAAGAGTGTACTCCAATGCATCCAAATCCTCCACCTGGTTGTAAACATGAGCAGGAATACGTGGATTGAGTTGAATATGTTCTCGATGGGTCCGTCGATTGACCAATAAGGAGCCCGGAAGATCACACGGTGTCCTCTGCTCCTCAATAGGCCGGTGATGATTGGGTGTTGGTGCATGTTAAGATTATCCATGGTAAAGCATAAGCGCCTCATAGGACGATCAACGTCTAGTTGGTTGCATGTACAAAAAAAGAACTGGTAGACACTGAAAAAATATGGTCCCTCCCCCATCCTGTTTCCACACATTGTGCCATTCCATATCGTATTGGTCATCTGCAGATATGGCCATCATGCAATTCACCTTGGGTTGCAGTTGTATAGTCCTTTGCTGTGGCATGTAAGCCGAGACACCGTCATTTCAAAGGAGGAGTTGCAATGATCTATCTTAAATCCAGCCTGATCCGTGTCAACCATATATCTGGTTCTGATGTTGTGGCAACCAAACGGATAATACTTCTTCCAAAACAACCTCCTCTTGTGTAGATTGATGGGCCAATACGCTCGCTCACATGTTGAAGACGCCACCTTCCTCACCGGACCGAGCAAATGTTCCGCCCTCTAGACCTTGGCAGGCGGATATGGCACTACAGTCGGATCCATGTTGAAGAGGAACGTCCTGATCATGTCAACAATAGCTTTTGGACGCACGGACCTGTAAAGGGCAAGGCAAACGAGCGCTGCTTCTCTTCTTATCTCCTGATCTGCGACGTGGTCACCCGTCGCCCGCATCGGCTGAACGTGACCGTACTGATTGAATCGGTCTTTGTATCTTTTGCATGTCCACAAGGAAGGGTAAGTGTACTCACACCTGAGTTCCTCCAGCTCATCTGTCTGCAAAGGCAGCCCGAGCTTCCAACGGGTGATAACGTCATGCCGAGAATCATCTGAATAAGGACCCCCCCCTGTGCTAGGATGTGGTCCCGCTTCAGTGAAAGTCCCCCTCGGAGGAAATAGACGGGCGAGCTCGAGCCATGACTGGGGGAAGGTAGTTTTGTGGGGAGGAAGGCCGACACGGCCGGGGGGGAGACCGAAGCTCTGGGAGATAGGCCCAGACGTGTGGAATGTACAATGCCCCACGACTGTGGCGGCGGAGTCTTTGGACGAGGAGTCAGAGCAAGCAAGAGCAACGCCCACTCGTCCTCTCGCCTCTAATGACTTCTTCGCCGGATGTTCCCTCCCCAAGACGCTTGCCTTCATGCAGGATCAGAGCCCCCAACCTGACCCAGTCGTTGATGCTGAGGGCAAAAACGTCCTTCGTTTTGACGGGGCACCTCAGCTGCCGCCCGACATTCAGCCTCGGAGGGGCATAGGAGGAGCCTCCTCGGCATCGCTCTGCAGGTACGGGCGAGGGGTTGGGGCAGCAGCTCAGATCAAATGGCAAAATTTGTACTATGCTACGTATTACTACGTAGAAAATGGATTACCAAAAGATTTTTGACCAGAACAAGGCGGAAATCCTTTCGGTTCGGGTGAAAAAATCATTTAATTTTGATTCTATAGTAGGTAGATAGATCAGGGACTTGAGCTCCCCAGCTAGTGGCCACATCTATGTTTCTCTATTCACTTTAGATGTAGGATATCTAGTAATTTTCATTCGTACGTAGATCGTCATACATGTCGCGATCGTACTCTGGAGATAATATTATCGCGGAAAATATCTACAATTATTGCTAGATACAAAGGCCAGCGACCCAATGCACGAGAGGACCACGAGACCAGAGACAATGGCCAACATCCGCTGCCTATAATTTCCAATCAATAGCCATTTCAGTCTTTCCGTTATGCTTATCGCCTCTAGTTTTGATGCAGGTGATCTAGAAATGCCTCGAACAGATCCAAACCGCAAAAACTAGAGGCAATAGTGTGGTCCCGTTGCTCCGGTCGTCCTCAGCCAGTCACCGGCCGCGTGCTCAACCCCCGTCCCCGCCTGCTTTGCTGTCATGGAGGGGGGAGAATAGGCCGTGATAGCAGTAGACAGGGGCAGGATGGGGGAGCACATACAGAAACTTACCTCATCGTTCATCGCCCGCTCGTCCCTCGGCCCACCCCCCCCATCCCCAGCCGGTCGTATGACATTCGTTGCCTTCCACGTCCCCGACCGTGAGTCGACTGGCGATTGGCCTGATTTGCTGTCGTGAAGGGGGGAGGGACAATAGTTCGTGAGAGAAATCGATGACGGGGGGATGGGGCACAAAATACTTACCTTACTTTTCCTTAACCCTCTCGCTGCTCCCCGCCCGTTCGTCCCCATCTCCGGCCAGTCATGCGTCGTCCGTTCCAGCCAGCTGACACTTGCCTTTGTTGCTGTTATAAGGAGGGGAGGGGGCGGATCGTGAGAGCAACTGAAGGCAGAGGGAGCAGAGCACAAAAATCTCACCATGCTTGCACGCCAACTCCCCGCCCCCACCCCGGTCACAGGCCAGCCACGCGACGCTCGCCCGCCCGTCCTTCCCTTGCCCTTGTCCGTCCCCCTGTTGCTCGTTGATGGGAAGCGCAAGGCGGGTGCCGACAACGTCGCAAGTTCACGAGATATCGTAGATATCGTACTTGCTCGCTTGGCATCTCCGGCCCGGTGGAGAAGAACGATCGGCCGGAGCAAGGTCGGGCGGAGCGAGGCAGGCGGAGGGCGGAAGCCGGCCGGTAAACGTGTGGGCGCAGCAGCGCGGCGCGCCGCGTCCAAAGGGCGAATGCACGCAGGGGGATGACGCGCCAGCTAATGCCTCGACCAACCCAGATATAAAACCAATAATCACTACTTGCACATTCAAAGTAATTTCTCTAGAAAGCATTCATTCTTTCTCAAGTAAGAAGGAATGCCTTCATCAAGACTAAATAGGATCTAGTATAAAAAGGGATTCAGTAAAAGTCTATGTACAATTCAATTCGTACGTAAGACTCGAAGGGACTCAGTTTTTCATACCGCGTGCCAACGGCAAGATATGGAGTTCTCACTCAATACCGATTCCAGGAGGTAGAATTAGCTGTGAAACTGAAGATCAGTTCTGTTGGTATATAGTACTCTATTAAATTCGTTCAATCGGAACTTCAAGGAATATTACTACAAAAATATTTGTTATTAAATATCTATTTATCCGTGTTCGTATTATCAATAAAAGTTTCCGATAGTTTAAAACAACTCTGATAATTATATAAAGCCCAATACATTAATGATTGTTTATTTGGAACCAAACATGCTCGAAGAAATACACCTGTAATCGGCATACGAGCACCAGATAATCGCATACGAACACCGAAGAAACGCAAAGAAGCGCCAGAAGCTTGTGCATATTTTGCCAACTCAAGAACATTTCAAAAATAACGTCGGTTCCAATATTATCTTTTAAAAAATCAATTGCGTGAAAAACCAGGTTTTGATGGCGACCCATGAGTAGTTGGTATAGGAATCCGGTAGAAATAGATACGTAAAGACGAGTAAGCTGGTGCACGATTACCAGAGCTGGTGATATGCAGGTTTAATATGATGTTGTAAAAGTAATTTAGTATCGGAGTGAAAGGAAAGTAGTGTTTATAATATCAATATATGTGTGCATCAATCCCCAAGTATTTTGCCATGAATGAATCTCGTCTTGCCTCAATCCTCATCGCTCTCCACATAAAATTCATGTGCAATCTCCTTCCTTCTTGGCTGTGGAACTGATCTCGTTCGAACTGTGATGCTTGGCTGGGGGATATCAAGTGCAGCAATAACTGTACGGCCGATTAGCTCCGGAGGAATGACCTGCATCTCCCTATTCAATTTCTTCAACTGATTCTTTGCCTTCTTCTTCTCTTCCTCTGACAGGCCTTTATAATTTTTGAGATTCATCAGTTCTTTGGTGTTCTGCCTGACGACACACTCCCCAATCTTCTTCGTGCCAGCCTTCATGCGAGACCAATGATCAGGGTGGGAGAATAGATCAAGTTTAAGGGTGTCCATCCTTCTTGTTCTCCCTCACACGGCAAGATGTAAATGAAGCAGCACAAGCACAATCATCAGCAGAAAGGTGACCACAGTACTTTTCTGCGTGACAAAATTGGATCTGCTCCGCCTCTGTCATCCCCTCCAGGACATAAACCCAGTTCCACCCATTGCTATAGGTGTGGGTGTCGGCAGCAGTCTTCTTGCCAAAGGTGCACATATCCACATCCTGGTCAGACATATTCACCCAGGTGGGGCTGTGCCGATGCTACAAAGGGATGCTCCAAAGGGTTGATTTTGTCGTTGAGGTGTTGCTTTGCACCACATGGCTGGGAGGTTGGTCGCCCATATACAATGATTGGGCCAAGTCGCTACCCTCGCACACGTTGTGGCCATAGGCGGCATCGTGGCTCATCTTCCCCTCCTCCACCGCATTGCCATATGCGGCCTTGGACATCTGACGCTGGAAATGGTTGACGGTAAGGCCTTTGTCAAGACATTCCTTGGCTTCCTCGCCCAACTCCCCCAGCTCGTACTCCACCAAGGAAGAGACTGAAAAGATGTTGTGGTAGTCATTTTCTTTGACAAAGAGGTCACTTCCCCCTCGGGTACCTCTTGCAGTAGGGGAAGATGCAAGTGTTCTTGTGCCTCATGGAAGCCCTCATCTGCTGACAGTGGCACCTCACCATCCTCTCCCTCATGTTGAGTGCAGGGATCTTGGTCAGAATCTTGCCATTTTTATCCACCGGTGGTGGGCCCAGCTTTGCCTTGTAGAGTCTCAACTTCTCCTACTGCGCGGAGTAGTGTTTCAACTGGTCATAGTTGTGAATTTGGTCCTCCAACGTGAACGGAGAAAAGTCTATGGAATGGTGCTTGCAGCTCGGATATGGTCAATGTGAAAAATGCTCCTGGTCTACGGGCTTTCCTCCCCCCTCCAAAAACTTGCGGCCTTTCTCTCCATCTGAAACGGGATCGGATTTGAAGACACCGTAGTACTTCTCCCTCTTTGCCTCAATCTTGCCCTCCACGAGATATTGGACATTCTCCATCAGCCTGATGAAGTTCTTATCCATGCTGTTGGACTGGGTTGTCCTCTGTTCATCAGCCATCAACTCCGGCACCTCTTTGAACACCATCCAAATATTCACCGCAGCGACAGCGCAAGTTGGTATTTTGTAGTTTTCGTGGTGATATTGACCTGTCTCCACTGGGCTCTCATATGCTCCAGGTGATGCGAGCTTGCATCTACCATCTTCTTGTCGATCTGTTCCTTGTTGTTGATAAGATTCATCAACACACCCTTCAAGGAGGCAGGGTCGTAAGAGTCAGTGTTATTCTTCGAGGAGTTCTTGTTCAAGAGGTTGATCTTGATCTGCTTTTGACGTCAAACTCCTACTTCGCCGCTCCCTTCCTCTGGGTGGTCAATTCCTTTGACCAGTGCACGCCCTCGGCCTTGAGGGAGTTGATATCGATGCAAATTACATCGGGTGAATGTTGCTGCATTGGTGGAGCGACGGCCGAGGCCGGGGCACTCTGTCCCCCGTGAGCGGCACGGCTGGACAACGCATGCCTTGATACAGGAGCCAACGGAGGCTGCTGCAAACCACAGTGTCCGCGGCCACTGCCGTGCGCACCAGCGTTGAGTGGGTTATACTGGAGCGAGGTGTGGCGTCAGTCGCGCTGGTTGCTACGACTCTTGTTCTTCGGGCGCGCCAGTCCCGCACAAGGAGCCTCCACGGCCCCCACCAATCCTGGGCTGACAAAAACTCATTCCACCGATGGGCTAGGGGATTGGCTCGGCCGGGGATGAGGGGAGGTGGATCCGCTGATGACGCCTTCGTTGCCACGGGGAGAACCAACGACGGGCGGAAAGCAAGCAAGAACACTGGCAACAAAAAGTTAACAAGGAATGAGTATTCCCTACGTATTCCTACGTAGAAATGATCCGCCAAACAGATTTTTGACCGCAAAGAAAAGATTTTTGACCAGAACAGGGCAAAAATCCCTTGGGGGGGGGGGGGCAAAAAATCATTTAATTTGGATTCTGTAGTACATCAGGTAGTGTTTATTTGTACCACTATCTCTTCTACCCTAATAGATGTTTCATGCTGTTGGTGTTTCCAACTTTCACGCACAATCACACGCGATCACACGTGACCACGCACGATCACATACAACCACATGTGACCACACATAATCACACGTGACCACATATGATCACACAGCATCATCACATGTGACCATGTGTCATCACACGGGACCACGTACGATCACATGTGACCACGTGTCATCACATACAATCACGCAAGATCTCATGAAGGTGAACTGGCCACTTTAATGCCGCATGAGGTCATTTTCGTGAGATGTCATAGTCGCACGCCAAACACTTGTAAATTGCATGACGTGGGCACAATTACAATCTCACGGGTACGCAGCCGGAAGCACACGAATGGGGAAATTTGGTTATGCACCGCATCACAAATGCAAGTTCTTTCGTTCGCCAAACGATCGAATTCTATACTTAGCAGCTGCAAGCTTCAGAATGACTATCGAATTCGATACACAGCAGCTGCCTTCAGAATAACAATAGAATTTGATACTCAGTAGCTGTGAGCTTCAGAATAACTTTTATCACTCCTAAAGGATCAGATACTACTACGACTACGACACCGGGGGGGGGGGGGTCCTTAAGGAGTCGCTCAAGGGCATCGGCGACGGGAAAGATGGGCTGGACCACATCAAGAAGACAATAAAGGTATTTTTTGAGAGGTTCCAATACGCTCTGGAAAAGCACATGGTGACAAAGTGAAATTCCAGCGAGACCTCACATTACATCCTCGGAGGCAACGCTCACCGCACCAAATAGTTTGCCCTCGGCTCGTTGACTACGACGAGCAACGGAGTGTTTCCGCAGCTGACACCAATGACGACTCTGGAACTCTTCCAACACCTTACACTTTCAAGAACAAAGAGGTTACTCTAATCAAAAATCATCAGATGCAGGGAGGGCAAATAAATGAAGTGAACTTACGTTCCAGTATGGAATATATCACTTTTTAAGCCAGCCGAGATGCCATACTCAAGGAACCCTTCTTTAAAGTGCATTGGAATCAAATCCAATCCTTGGTAACTTCCAAGGAGACGGTAGAGTTGTTTCTGGAGTCACAGAACGAGTCAGTTGACAAATTCACGTGGGAGGACGAAGACTACTCACCGTTAATCAGATCGATCATAATCAACATTGTCATCCACTCTAGTTGCCAACAACGTGCCAAAAACTACGTCCAGCTGATCGGCCTTCTTGCCAAGACTGGGGTTTTGAGGTATGAAGATCTGCTCGTGCAATAATGATCGCCACAATCATTCACAACTTCAACCGCTGGGGCCTCGAGCGGAAGAGCAAGATGCAAGCTAAGATCAAGAAATCGCTAGTGGCTCGATTCCGAGGAAGTGGTAAGACTTACATCATCTTCGAATTCATCGACAACCACTTCAAGACAGTTGACCGCGCAAAAACTTCTATCTCCCAAGAGTATTACAAGCAGATCTGGAATAGCATCGAAAGCGCAAAAAATAATGTGAGCACAGAAGAGATTGAGCAAAAGCTGCGCACTTTTGAAATCAGTATAAGAAAAAAAACTACCACCAATAAGTCTAAGTTGACCGGTGGTATCGAGCATACCGGGGGGGTATCTGGCGCAGTCTTCCTTCTAATCCTCACAAAGTTGAACAAGATGGAGCCAATGGTAGATGAGATCAAAACCCAGGGGAGATTTTTCCGGATCAAGTCAGAGGAGAATATGAATGTAAAGCTCAAATCCCTGGCAATCGCTGAGAAGAGTAAGCTCCTTCGGCCAGATGAACGAAAGCAACGGATCGACAAAGAATTGAAAGAGGCAGACATTATTTTTTACATTAAGCCAATATATTGGACAGAGAAGCAGGTATTGATGTATGGGAGAATGAAGTCAGTGGACAGAAGATGGTACCATAATACTACATAAAATCATTGTTGATAACTCACCTAATTCTTCGTCGGTTGATCGGTGTGTAAAAATAGCAAGTTGAATAGTCCATCTTTGGCGACTTTTTATGTTGCTGGACAAAAAACATCCCTCTGACCAGCACATGTGTAACTACACCCCTCTAAGAGTATCCTTGCTCATTTTCAAAGTCAGACTCAACAGTGAGCCCACCGAATGGGGAATTTCCCCAGGCGTCAGCTGGGGCGGCGGGAATGAATCTACCAGAGCTGCTAACTGTCCGTCAATGTTTGCTCTTGCTCGCAACCCCAGCAGCAGCTCTTATAAACTAATATCATATGCACTATTAGCCGACTTGATTGGATGGTGCCCCTTCCTTCCTCAATCCCCTCCCTTCACCCGCGATTCTGCCGATATTCCACTGTCAATCCTCCGTCGCGCTGCAATTGACAGAGACCGATGCAGCAAGGATCAAGAAAATGAGCCTGAGAGCTGAGCAAGAATACAAACCTTCAAGATGAGACCTAAACCAGCATCCCCGAAGGTGGTGACATGTCAATTCACCCCAACGACAATGTTTGGGCGCAGTCTGAACTCTCAAGCCCGTGGCTTTGCAACACCGTCAGCGCCGTGGTCATCATGATCAACTTGCAGTGAAAACAATCACGATGTGGCGACCAGGGCCTCATCTGCAACACCACGACACTGCAAAAAATACTTGCGGTATTTAGACTCCATCCCCGGCAGCTTGCCGTGTGTCCCGGCATCTTTGAGGTTCAACCGGCTGCAGCTGCAGGAGGTGATAATGGCGCCATAGGACTAGCCCTGAAGCACTGTTGTTGTGGCGACATGGCCAATGAATAAGGGACAGGTTGCGGACTAAGTAAAAGTTATTATATCTATGTCTGTAAGATATTTCAAAAAGCTAAAAAAACACTTTAAAAAAAGTCATTCCGTACAGTGTGGCACACGTAAGGTTGGAGGACGTCGATAAAAATCACTGCTTCGAAATACTATGTGACCGTGATGGGACGAGCCTGTTACTCTGTGTGTTTACTAGTAACACCAAATGCGAGAGTATGTGTATTTGGAGTAAACATTAAATGCATTCACTCTCTTGACCAGCTAATAGCCGTCTTGAGATTTCATAACCTTATCAAGTGCGATTCAAACTCCCTGAGGAAGAGCAAAAGTCAAGATTTTCATTTGCCTCGAGTGTGAGGACATCCAGCAATGACACCAATGAGACAAAAATTACTCTGCGGACAGCTGGTGGACAAACCTTTCAGTTATGGTGCTCAGGGTGGCTGGTGGTGGGCCCTGCACAGGATGCTGCAGCAATTAGTATAGGGACATGGTGTGAGGCTCAGAGGAATTTATTCCAAGACAGAAGTGAACTAATTTCACCTAAACATGGTGGGAGAGTTGAACATTACAGCATATGTGTCACCTCTTGCGATTTGAATAGCCATGAAATGTGTGTCCCTTGCACTTATCTCTAACATCCGTGCCTCAACTACCCAACGTAGTAGCAGAGGGTCAACGACGGGGCCTAGATAGGTTCTCATCCCAGATAATTTACGTACATACCGAACCGGAGGACGGATCGGCCGAAAAAAATCTTTCTCTCTCGCTAAATACGTACCTAGATAAAATCGACCGCCAAATTTGGCCTGGAGTTCCCCCTCATTTACACCCCCACAAACTCCTCCGATCTCCAATGTTAAGTTGGCGCCCCATTCCTCATGTAATGAAGAATAGTGCACCGCTTTCAAAGTCAACATTGTCGGCAATCTGACCGCGTTAGAGAGGGAGAACTAGAGAGCGTTTAACTGTCGGCTCTCGATTAATTTGCCTATTCTATTGTAGAGTAGGTTGATAAAATCGCTGGCCACGCGTCAGACACTACACAACACAACACACAACCAACAACATGTGACATGATAAGATGAGAGCAAGACCATGGCGTCTGTCGCATCCACATCCGCGCTGCAGCCGTATGGCACTCCGGCACATCCCCCCGCCTTGAATTCGATAGCTGATGACCCCATCTATTGATCCGGAGCGGTGGGGCGCTGGGAGTGGAAGCCAGGGCTGCCAAAAACTTGGACATAAAAGTGTAGGAAATTAACAGTATTTTTTAATAGATGCTAGTCTTTAGAGGTTAATACCGCCCCGGCGTTAGACAGTTACGCCACCTGGTGTCCCCCAGCCCTTCCCCACTTGAATGGGAAGGGATGGACCCTGCCGGCGCGTTTGTGACCCCTCATGGCGCCGACGTATTGTCTTCGGTGCGCGCAATGCGTCAATTCGATCGATCGCTGCTGTGGTACAAATAATTTTCTAGAGGAGGTTGTACACCTCAAATTCCGGCAGAAACTACACACCCCCTGCACCTGGCAACATCGGGAACTGATTTGACTGCTGGGAGCAGTAGGGGATCACCATGGCCGCCGCTGCGGCTTCATTTCTGCCGGACTGGCGGGGGAGGGTTGTCATGGTCGAGCGTCAAAAACTCGAAAAGCCGTTAATATAGGACGCAAAGTATTGTGTAATATGACAAAAATATAAATTTAAAGAAATGAGTCATGTAGTGCAACTAGCGACCACCGACCCGAAAAATTGCCGAGAATAGGTTTTTGTGACGTAGAGAAAAGTCTACGATACGAATTCCTACTCTACGAGCGTCCGTGACCAAGATCAGATGACCTGAGATCGGAACACATCATAGCCATGATACCATCCATTTATATCATTCCTTACGTTTGGTGTTCCTAGTCCTTGTTTGCAGCCACCACGTTTCTGCAGAAGGTGTTGTGTCATACCCTTGGGAAGTTGTTGAATCATGACTTCACCCCTACAACGACAGGCAAGTTGTAGTCGGCCTCATTGGACGTCAGACAAAAAAATAATTTCCAGACACCAAATATGGAAATCTTGATCATCCAATATCCAGAGGACCACACACTACCTAAATTTTATTTATTTACTCAAAAAAGTATGATGTGCGAGAGTCCAGCAAGCACCTGGCATCTGATCCAGACGCTTACCCCAGGCAAAAATCAGTGCACACCCAATCAATTCTATTATATGGCTGAAATTAAACCGTTGCACTCTTGATCAGTCAGATAGGCTGATTTTTACACGAGAAAAGAGAAAGAATGTACTTCTACCCCGCCCCTGCCCCGTCCTTCTTTCATCCGCTGACTCCACTCCTCCTACCATCTTCTCCTCCCATCCAAGAGTGAAAAATCTGCAAGAGAAGAAAGATTCATAATCTTCACTCCCCACGTCCTGTAACTCAGAGTTAACTCATCCTTGTTGATTTTACCCCATCATTGATGTCGGAAAGCCCCCTCCTTCATTGGGCATTCCAGACAAAAAACAGTGGCCGCTATCCAAAAACTCATCAAAACACCACAACCAGACACCCAACAAAAGATGACGAACAAGATAGCTATTAAATCTAGTAATTGCTGTAGCAAAGTAAATGATACCAAACGAGCTTGCCCGTTCCTTCTACTTCTGTTGGTACTTGTTCACTCTTGTTCTAAGAATGACATAAAACATTAGGCCTCCAAAGAGTTGCTCGATAAAAGGACTTATTGCACTGTTGTTGCATACATAACTCTCTTTGTCCTCGTTCGTATCTCAATAGCTTGCCAAACACCTAATGTCATCTGTCTGCTGCCAAGCAGAACACGTGATAGCGGATAAGAGAAAATAAACAAGAGCAAGAGCAGGAGCAGAACTCACGCAGACGGCCGCTCGGATCCTACCGTCGGCAGATAAACTCGGACCTCTCGACCGACTCCCCTCCTCTCAGTTTCCTTTGGTGACTGAGTTCAGACAAGTGATCAATGTGGAGCCGGGATCGGGAGGCATAGATATCAGAGGTTTGCAACGATAGGACGCTTTGGCCTCTCCAACGACACTATTGAAACAAATCAGCACGATGGCAAAGCCGCTGGGCTCCCCATATGTAACCTTCATCTCGCGTAGTAGTCGTTGTTGTCGCGCTGGGGGGGGGGGGGGTCACGTTTTTTTACCCTCAAGTTCAGCTTGTCCCCCTCTTTCTGACGTTGTTGTCTCTCCCTCTTTGCTTATAGATCTTGAAAATAAATATTAGCTGCCCACCTCTTCCAGTCAGCAAAGCCATAATATTTTGTTCCCCTGGTTCAAGAAGGGCTTGTCGACCACATAGGAATAGGTAATAATCAAATTTTCCGAAAGATATTTCTGACACCCCCCTTCGCCGCGGGCGGGGTTCTCTTTTCATGGGATGGAAGCACAGCGAGCAACGCACTCTCTGATGGCCGCGAGAAAATATTCCCCTCGGGCCGACGGCCACGAGGACGCTGCCTAGCAACGACCAACGTCCCTCAAACTTTTCATACGTAAGTACATAATAGATGGCAGTATCTTGCCATAGACTGGGATGTACACCTCCCCTCCTGCCACCCCCTTCTAACAGCATCCTGCACCGACCAACGGTCGATTTTTTTGTCATTGTCGCTGAAAATATTAATAGGCGATATTAATTGATCACCAAATGTAAAATAAAGGCTGAAATCTTTGTATTATTGCTAAAATACCTTTTTGGATAAAAATAGTCGTACCATTGCCACGACATCATAAATCCTTCTCCTCGACCATGGCTGAGTAGGCACCCCCTCCTTTGCCAAAATTGGCAGTCTCCCTGTTCAGTGGCGACTTTTTCGGGCTACAGCGAAGGGCGGGGCACCCATACGACGCCCCTGGCGGCAGGGGTTTTGTTCGACGGGCGATGGGAGGCGCGGCGGGGTTGCGCGCGAGCACAGCGCGGCGAACCGGCAACGACGCATGTTGACCCGTTCGACCTCTGCGCTCGTCCGGTCCTGCCCTCGTCGGCCGCCCCAGCATAGGGCAGTGCACCCATGGGAAACGGCGGCAGTGGTTTCCCTCGTAGGCGGCGGGGGGCGCGGCAGCAGCACGCGCGGGCACGGCAGCGGCGAATCCGTGACGACGCGTGCCGACCCAATCTCTGCACTTGTCCCCCATTGTTTGGGCACGGCATGGCATCCTCGGGGAGCAAGTGGATTGCCGGCAGGACGAACGGATTCGCCGGGACGCGCCCGGAGGCAGTGGTTTCCTCCGGCGGACGGCGCATGGCAATGCACCAGTCGCGGCGCGCACGGCAGCGGCGAACC
>JALLPA010000578.1:0-14147 GCA_036939895.1 Thalassiosira exigua
TTTTGCAAAACAATAACAGCTCATAACAAGGGCGCATGACCCCCAATGAAGATTCCCTTGCACATTCCCCAATCAGGGGTTAAAACTGGACCAACCAGCCGGTTTTTAGCGAACATGTTAAAATCCGCCACTATGGTGGCCAAAGTTAGGGTGTTCACACATAGCTGCAGTATATTTGCAGATCAACGTTGAGGCCTCTGAGTGTTTTCCCTTCCAGCAAGTACTGCGATGTTTTTTTTGTATTTCAACACTAGATCTCCCTTGTCCAAAGCGTGTTACTTTCCCAGAGTGACTGACTTTCTTGTAAAATCCAAGTCCAAGTCTATTGCAAACCTAGCTTGCAGGGTCATCTTCAACAACTTCACCAACATCTGCATTGCTTACCAAAACACCAAAGAGGTAACCAACAATAATATTGCTACTCCATGGATCGAGAAGGGCTCCTTCAACGTCCACTTAAAGTGCTCCAGGAACTTGACTTAGGGCTTAAGGAAGAAAGGCAAGTATGATGCATGCAAGCTTCACTCTGGGGTTCCCTCAAAAGGTAATTGGCATAGCAATGACCAGAAAAGGTCAAATCATCAGTGTATGGTCGGGATGTTCTATCATGTGTTCTCTTCTGTAAAATAGAGCTCCCCATCACTTTGACTATACAGTGATCCTGGAATTGGCATGAATTGGAGTAGTGATTTTCTCCCACAGTCCTTGATAGTATTATTGGCTGCCTTGGCCTCCTTCAATTCTTGGCACCCGGCAGCCCTTGCCTTCCTATGCACAACCTCGCAATGTTCCTTTTTTAGTCTGCCTCTCCTCCCTCACACGTGACGGTGCATCTCTCTTGAGCTAATTGGAGAGGAATGTTGCCAGCTCCCTCTGCACGGCCATCGGAACAGATGCAACAACATGCCCCCCCCCCCAAAAAAAAGAAGGGGTTGTCAAGCAGTCATCCTTCCCCCAATGTGACCGCTTTGTATTAACGTTGGCACCACCCAAGAAACAGCCAATCTCATTGCACCAGGTATTACACCCAACCAAACTGAAACTCCTCTTACCTATTTGACAGCAAAGTCAAGGTTTTGATTCCCCTTTTGCTTTTGACTTTGCAGGTGAGAATATGGGATAGGATGATATATGCAGTCAAAGCACAGGAATGCAAGCCAAATCAATCCTGCATCAATCGGTGAATATCCCAATTAGAATCCCTCCATTGTGGCGGTGATTTTCAGCGGAACAGCCAGCTGCTTGATAGCCCATATCCCTTTCGGTTATTGTTGTTTGATAAAAGGTGAGTTACTACCCTTCTGAGGGCCTGATTGGACTGCAGTCATTGAGCATCGCAGCTGTTGATCACAATCTAGTGCATAGCTCTTGAACAACCGGTTTTGTCGCCAGAGTGGCATGTTTGGTGATGCCGTAGGCAAGGCAGTGCCAAGGAATGACCAGCGCATTGACTTCATCACTAGCACCCTCAAACCAAATCAACCTTGACTGTTGCAATGAGGTACAATGTTTAGCTGTCTGAAAATGCACAGGGCTGACACTTACAAAAGAAATGAGTGCAGAGCGGCACCAGCAGCATAGGACTCTAGGGAAATGGCGGTTATGAGTGCCTCCAGATTGACCTACAAGGTCATGGCACTTTGAAGCGTCATTCATGGCTACCCTGGTATCAATATCTGGCATAAAGTACTAATTATTTACGTATTTGCTCTAGGTAACAAGATTTGCTCTTTTAAAAATTAAAAATCAATAATTTTGTATAATTGCCCAAGCGTAAATTTAGTTGAGTTTGTTGGTAACATCTAGATATAATTAGATAGGGTATACATTTTATAGTAAAGCTTAGGTGTCAAATTAGACCCCCGAAGTGTCTGGACATGTCAACAATTTTGACTTTACCCACTAATTGGGATTTTTTGCATGGAAGATACTGGTTTTAGTTTACGCCACTATATCCATCACTACTTACCATACTCAATGAGATAAATTTGTAACAAAAATGACTCAGGAGCTAAGTTGTGAATCCAGGTGAGTAGAAAAGCCTCATTTAGGCTGGTGCATTCCACTCCAAATATATGATATCTACCTAAAGGTAGTCCGTCAAAAAAGATAAAACTATTCAAGAGGGAAATTTCATACATGCACAGTAGGTGGGCTGGTTAGTTCATGGGAGAGATTCAGGCAAACACAACTCCAATGGATATCATGCTCGCCATTTGCTCCGGCGTCTCTAACTGTCAGGTGTGATCCAGACACGCCGTGTGGCTGAAAAATATCCCAGGTTTTGTCAGAATAGTTGCTGTCAGGAACTATTTCTGTACTGACTGTGTAGAATCTACACAAGAGAGACGTATTTCTTTTTGTGTAAATCGGCAGGTAAATAAATAATTCCTCGCCAAAATGATAACGCACCCCCCATTTTTGATGCCACTTCTGGCAAACAATTAAAAAGGGATCACACCAACGATCATTTTTTTTGAAAATTAGGAATTAGTACAAATATCAGAACCGTTCTATTTTCAGAGCCAAATTGTCAGTTTGGAATCAACTTTTCGTCCTCCCTATTTCTTCGGAATATTTTTGTATGAGAAACCAAAAATCGCCAAATAGTTCCTGTCAGGATATGATCTGGTCCGCATCCTACCAGGTGTGGGACTCTGCCACAGTAGGAGATCAAGACACCCTTGAAGATCAGGCATGATCACCTGAGTGGTTTCTAAAATCCAAATTCAAACATGCTAATTATTGTCTTGGATTTCTTTCTGCCGTGGATAAAGTGTCTACTGGGGCCTAAACTCCAGATTCGGAACTTGTAGATGTATGCCGTAGAGAGTTTAAAAAGGTCACTCTATATCTGTGGGTGATGAGTTGTAGTGTAGGGTGTTCTTTTCAGCCTCATTTTCAGTTAATGTAAAGCAACACACTTTTGGAAGTAGATGGATTCCCCCCACAGGTTCAAAAAACTAGAGAGTCAAGATTGTATTCATGTGCTCTCTTGGTTGAATCAAGCAGGGGTGGCCTTCCTATGGCTATGTTGTGGGTCATTCTTCGAGGTGGACCATGGGGATTTTATGATGGTCCACTCCTATTGTTGATGTGTGGGAACTTGACGATCAATTGAGGTTCTCCCAGACAGAAATTGCTGATCTACCAGGTTTCATTTCTATATCCTTGGGGAATATATTTGGGATAGCAAGTCTTCATCTTGGCCCTTGGTACCATCTGGCTTCATCCCCTTGAACCACAGGATAAGGGAGGTGGTGTCATGATAACGGTCTTTGCAATTTATGTCAAGTCATATATCCATCATGAAATCTGTGGTTTAGGCAAAGTACAAAGGTAGCCGGATGTCACGATTAATTAAAATCGCATCCTAAAACATTAAAACGTATAATTACAAATTGTGTTGTATTTCAAAATTTTGTCTAGACGAATGCCCCTCTCAGTAGATATTTTGATATGCAACCCTCGATGGCGACCTGGGGTTGCATCAAGTACCCGGGACAGGGCTCAATGAAAATGGACGTGCATACTTGATTGTATGCGATGTGAAGTATCTTCTTCTCGATTGCCAGCCTGATGTCAATGGAGTTGACGTTAGCTTCTTTGAGGTTGAAGTCGGCCGTGAGGAGGTTGATGGGGCCATTCTGGAGGACGAGTTCCAGGATGTCAGTCTAGAGCTGACCTTCGTCCATGATGCGGAGGTTGCCGGGGACGTGGAACATGGTGAGAGGATAGTTGATGCCCAGCCCGTTCTGCATGACAACAGGGAGTGGACTGGGGGAGCTCGAGGTAGTAGCTTGTATAGAGGACGACATTGATGGGGGTGCCATCCGTAATGAGATTCCGAAAGTCAATGGAGCACTATGGAGGCAGACAAAGCGGATGTAGTCCTTACGGCACTGAGCGACGACACCATTCTGACAGGATATGAGGACGGCTGGGTCGGCGTTGGTCGTCGTGTTGTTGATGATGGCCCGGTTGTTGTTATAGAAGGTCATGATCCGGACACTGACCCAATCGGATGAAGTGGGGCTTCTAGTTGTTGACTTGACCTTCGAAGGTGACGGAGCAGTTGAGCTATGCGCCGAGTGTGTTGAGGATGAGCCCGACGTCGATAGGGAGCTTGGCGTAGGCGGCCTTTGCAATTTTCCAGGCGTGAGAGCGCCCCCACAGAGGCATGCTGGAATAAACGACAGGGGTAAAACTTCACGGAGACCTTGCCGATATGGACGGTGACAAGCTCCTTGGGGACAAAGGCCATCTGGCACCAGGCCATGGTCTTGGCAAGCGGGTTGACAGCGGGGGTGGACATGTTCGAGCTGGTCAGGGGATGGACTTGATTCTGCCTCCATTTTGAGCGGCCTGGAAATGGTGATGGAGCGCTTGAATTGTGGCCAATAACAAAGACTGAATGACCGGTCCGCTGAGTCGATGTTCAGCAAACATATGGCAGATGGTGGAGACAGATTGGGGAGATGTGCCTGATCTGGGAACCAAATAGATGTGTTCCAAGGATGAACTTGAAGGGAAGGGCAGGATGCCATGGAGTCTCATGTGATGGAGATGGACGGGAACTGGCACCGAAGCTAGCCGGACGACGCAAAATGATGCCCTAGAAGCGTTGAAGGTGGGCAATTCTGAGGCAGATGAATCCAGTAGGGACAGGTGATGAAAGTCGGCGACAATGTCAAAGGAGAGCATGGTAGAGGCTTGAATCTAGTATAGGGGAGGTTGGGATTAAGTTCGTTTGTGAGCATGGAGCACCACTCAAGAAGAAGAGGCTGCAAAGACTGAAGTGGGTGGGGAATTGTGACCTTAAAAGAGGATTATCCATCTATCTTGAAGGGAACATTAGATCCACTTCAGCTGAGCCATAGAGAGAAGAGAGAAGATCCAACTGCAAGGTGACGTAGAACCGGGACTGAGCTAGTCCCACATGGACAGTCAGTCCCACATCATAAGGACTCCCAAAAGGGGCAGATAAGAGAGGGGGGCCTCTCTTAAGGGGGGCCAAGGGTCAAAAGAGTGTCCCGAACATAGATAGTACACTCTGCTGTTTTGGTATCTTCTTCAGGACCTTTACTGTGCACAACTGCTAGGGAGATGCACTCATCAAATTGCTAAATAAGAAGCTTGCCCACGATGGTGATGACCCCTCCCTAGTCTGAGCCGAAGTCAACCAAAACCCGGCGTCCGGTCTTCTCGAACCTCTTCGTCCCCTCTTCAAGCCTCCGTATTTTCGGGCAAAGGGTGTGCCCCCCCCCCTGCCAAGGGAGAAGCTGAAAGAGTCCCTTGTGTGTTTGACCCGCTGGTCGTCCGCGGAGAGGATCTTGTCCACCCCCCATCGGGTGCGATCCGGCGAAGTCCGTTGCATCCACGATGTACCCATCAAAGACGCACTACAAAGCCGTCTCCAAAGATTGGGAGGACACAATTTTTTAGTATCAACCTGTATTGGAACTATGCTGCCCGTCACCAGGACAGGACCTATCTACCTACCTTCTGTCCATGGTGAATTACATCAAGAAACTCATGATCAAGTTCGGCCGTTGGGTGTCTGTAAAACTGCAGCTCTCACTACACAAGTTCTACAAGATCCAGTATTCTTGGACAAAGCAGCATCTGACAGTTCCTGAGGATACCAGCCCAGCTACTCAACGAAGTGAATACTTTAGTATGCGCACGTGATGGACAACAAGCTCCTTGTGGCCCTCGATGCCATTGGGGCACAGTAAGTCTCCGTTACCAAGCTGACGAACAAGACGGTCAATTACTGCGCCACCTACCCCTCAGACCACATCCTCTATTGCTCAAGCAATATGATGCTTGCTGGCCACTCGGACGCCGGCTTCCACAACAAAAGCAAGGGTTGGAGTCATTTGGGCGCTCATGTCTTTGTAAAAAAGAGAGCCCTCTCCGGAATAAAACGACCCCATTCTCACCATTGCAAGGATTATCAAGTTTGTCATGGCCTCAGCTTACAAAGCTGAGCTTGGCATGTTCTACGTCACGGAAAAGGAAATGGCGTCTTTGCGCAAAACGCTAATTGATATGGGATGATACCAGTCCCCCTAACCCATAAAAATGGACAACTCTGCTGCCATTGCCGTCATCAACAAGACCATTGTGCCCAAGAAGCTCAAGTCCGTGGACTTGCGCTATCATTGGCTGCATTGACGTGAAGACCAGGACCAGTTTCGTTTTTAATGGGACAGTGGCAAGCGCAACTAGGGGGGCTACATCTCCAAGCACCACCTTCCCGTCGATCACATTGCTCAATGCTCCCTCTTTGCCATGATTGTGGATTCGTCCCAGGTTGCCTAGGTACCTATCTACAAGCACCCAAACGCGAGCGTGCCCGTTTTTTATGGGGGGGGGTATGTGACCAGCATCCGAGTACCAAGTCCTTGCTAGACTTTTTACTTTCCAGGTCTACGCAAATTCACAACATGCCACTTTGTTTCTTCTGGCCCTTAGTTTTTGCTACTAACCCAGCAAGAGTGTAATAGAGTACCTACTTTGCATATATACATATCTTCATCTCCTCTGAGTTCCTACCTCAGCTCATGGCCTTCCAGCCATAAACTAAGCATCCCTGTGTAACCCATTTCTGTTGCTCTTCAGTAAAAACTATGGAGTGAGATTGGTACATAGATCGCACTTTAGCTAGAACAAACTTCTCCCCAGAGACACGATGGACAGTGAACCTACTAGGCCCTGACAATTTGCGACAATGCATTTGCATCATAGCCTGGAGTCTGAAACATACAAAGGTTGATAAATCGTGCAATTCCTCAAAATCATAACAGTATTTCAAATGGTGATGTATTCCTCAATTGTTTGTCATTGTAGGAGAATTTAGTGTTTTCTTAACATATTTAAAAGCATGCTTTGATATTGCATGCAGTATTTATATGGATGAGCACGCAGAAAGTCAATAAAAACACTTTATCACATTGTTATTCCTACATCAAAAAGTAAGGTTAGACGAAATATACCCAACATCATCCATTTTCAAATAACAACAAAATAACAGGTAGGTAGGTGCCAAAAAACTTTTGCAACTTTACTTTAAAATATCGTTCTTGTTGCAATCATAACAAGAAAAAGAGAGTTTTTCGGCTGCCAATTCACAAATATTGTCCTCGTGATAACATATTTACAGAGTCAAATAAAGCTAGAAGATGAGGCCAAGAAAACTTGCCACATTAAATGTTGTCATTGTATTCTACAATATATATACCATATTAAACCTAAATTCGACTTTCTCTGTAGATCTATAATATCTTTTCTCTTTGTGGAGCTCGCAGAGATTTAAGAGATGCATAAGAAACCGTGGTTGTGCTCGAGTGAGGCAACAATGGTTGAACTGGACTGAAGAAAAAAGTTCATGGGAAAGACTTAGCTTGTGACAGCAATGTCTTGCAGTACCGGTCTTCTACGTTCTCATGTTACTCTATTGCCACCTAAATATCAGCAATAATTAATAGATTATGGCACTAATCATCATTGTATAAATGACACATATCTATCACTTTATTTTTTTATGGCAAACAATCGACGAAAGGACAGAGCTGCTTGGAAAAGAAATGGGGAAGATGGACGAACTTTTTGCTGGTTATTCCCCTGCATCTTGTACCTTCCTTGCCTTTTTCTTTTGTCACACTTTTCTATCAATTTCTCTACCATTTTTTCTAAGAATAGTTTTTTTGGCACGACCGAGCCGGAGGTTATCGTAGCCTATATGGGGGTGGGTGAGGGGATAACCATGGCCTCCTCATTCTCCTCTCGGAACAGCACATATGTTTTCTGATAGCATCATAAGTAAATGATGCAGCCTGCTGTCACTTGCCAACAGTGATTCTTGAAGAGGGGGGGGGGGGGCTACCAAAGATTGTTTCTTCTAGAAGGTTGCGCACACAACACAATGTACTATGGTACTCACCTTATGGTATGCACTGAAAAGAACATGACACGGTTAAATATGAAAAGATCAGCTGCTCTGCATCTAAGTGACAAATGATCGAGCCAGAAGGCATGAGTACCTATTGCCATGTGCAAGATCCCTTGTAGCACATGGCACTATTATTATGACCTGGATTCACCTTCTGTTGCAGGTACAACAAAGGAAAGAGCGGAGAAGATAGGAACAAGGTCATCCTTTTCTTCATTACTTGTTCATCCATTTCTGCACAGTGAAAGTGATGAATTGAATACATATCTTCGAATCCCTGTCATAGCGTTATACATATTATTTAATTGATTGCATTAGTCCTAGAGTGTACCCAATGGGAAGATTGCATGATAAAGTAATGAACATTTCTGAGGAGAAAAATACATTTGATTACTTTAGTTCAATACCAGGAATACCGGAGACTCTGCACCAAACACTTTTGATTACATTTCAAACAAGATACAAATAGCCATTTTTGGGCGTTGTTTGCTGGTACATCATATGCAAATAGTTTGGGGTCAGATGAGTGAGTATTGGAGCTCAGGGGAGTCCTTGGTGCTTAAGGAAAACCTGCTACTCTGAACAATGAACTACTCGAGAGGAGGCCGAGTGACAAAAGCGTGTCCTACACAGTTAGTACACTCTGCTGTTTTGGTATGGTCTCCTTGAAAGCCAGGACCTTTACTGTGCACAACTGCTGGGGAGAGGCACTCGTTACATCGCTAGAGACTCAGCTTGCCCAGGATGGTGATGGCCCCTCCCTGGTCTGGGCCGAAGTCGACCGAAACCCGACGTCCAGTCTTGTCGAACCTCTTCGCCCCCTCTTCGAACTTCCGTGCTGTCCCTGGAAAGTGGGCGTTCCTCCCCCTGCCGAGGGAGAAGCCGAACTCCGCCCCGGTGTGTCCGGTCCGCCGGTCGTCCGCGACGAGGATCTTGTCCGTCCCCCCCGGGTGCGATCGAGCGAAGTCCGTCGCGTCCACGACGTACCCGTCGACGACGCACCACAGCTCCCTCCCGTCCTTCCCGTCCCGCGCGCGCACTCGCTCCGGCGCGAACTCCGGGGGCGGCGACGCGCCGTCGCGTCCCGCCTCCAGGCACCGGTCGATCGCCTCGTCGATCGCGTCGGACAGCGTCATGAGCCGGCGCAGCTGCCGCTCCATCCGCCGCACCGTCTCCTCCGGATCGCTCCCGAACGGCACGTCGGCCTCGCAGAGGCTGGTCCCTCCCGCGGGGAGGAGCCGCCACCGGCCGAGGTCCTCGCCGTCGTCGTCCCGGCGGTTCCACTCTTCCAGCGCTCCGGCGAGGCGCTCCCGGAGCAGCGGGCCGAACTTGCGCCGGAACTCGGCCGGCCATCTTCCCTCGCAGTGCAGCGCCACGAGGCCGCGCTGGCTGCGGAGCTGCCGGCCCAAGACGTACGCCTCGAGGTGGAGGCCGTCCATGCGCTCGTCCCTCCAGTTGGGCCGGCTCGCGTGGAGGTACGCCCCGGGGGGCGATTCCTGGCGGACCTCCCACACGCCGCGGCCGTTCGGGGCGCTGTCGTCCGACCGGAGGCGCGCGGCGAGGGCGCCGAACAGCGCGTCGTAGTCCTCTTGCTGGTGCGGCATTTTCGGTAGAGTAGAGCGGCTGCGGAGCGGAGCGGTATGAGTATGACTTGCCAGTCGGTGGTGGCCTTGGTGCGAAACACACATTTTAAACTACATAGATCGTATTCTCTACGAAACCATTAATCACTGAGATTAGGATAGCTTCGGCCCATTTGTGGCCACAAAACCAAAAAGGACCCGCAAGTCGCAAGCAAGAGGTTGTTCCTCAGTGGTTGTTCTCTCTCTTGAGTGCGCCGCTCGTCGTCGCGGTCTGGCGGTGGCGGACGGTGCCCGCGCGCCAACAACAACTCTCTATTGTACGAGCACGCTACGAGGTGCTAGAGGTACGAGTTGCCACTCGGCGCGCGCTGCATCCTCGATCGCAAGTCCCCCCATCGATCCATCACATAATACAAGCATCTAGATTTACCAACACCAACACGTACGAACCTACATACATTTGTCTCTCATCCTTCGATACCTTCGATCGACCTTCCCCGGCCATTTTCATTTTCCAACGCAAGGACCATGGCCATAATGGCGTCGATGACGGACGCGGCCGCCCCCGTCGCAAGCTCGACCTCGACCCCGAAGAAGGACATCACCGAGAAGGAGGTCCGCGCCCTCTTCGAGCTGTGGAACTCCGCCCTCGCGACCGGGGACAGCCGCATCGTCGCCGATCGGTACGTCAAGAAGCCCGTGTTGCTGCCGACCGTGAGCGATCGGCCGCGAACGGATTATGCGTCAGTGAAGGATTACTTCGACGCGTTCTTGCTGAAGGAGCCCCGGGGGAGGATCCTGGAGGGGAGCGTTTACGTCGGCGACGGGTGGGCGAGCGACGCCGGCATTTACGGTGAGTTCTTCGCGGCGCTGGTCGCTAAAATTGCTCGGTGCGTGGATGCGCGGCGCTCCGCACGCGCGGCGACGTCTCACGATCGAATTCCGCGCCGCGCGCGCCCGCCCCGCTCCGCCCATCGTCCGCGCAGAGTTCGCCATGGGCGCCACGGGGGACAAGGTCAAGGCTCGCTACACGTTCAACTACGTCGTGGAAGGAGGCGCGTGGAAGATCCAACACCACCACTCCTCGGTCATGCCCGAGGAGGTCGCCGCGGGCAAGGCCACATCCGAGGACGAGGTGCGAGGCCTCTTCGGTTTGTGGAACGACGCGCTCGCGACGTCGGACCCCAAGAAGGTCGCGGCGCGGTACGCCAAGAATGCCGTCCTCTTGCGTGAGTTTTTTTATTAGGTATTAGTTGCAGTTTCTATTTGGTTGAGATCGTCCATAACGTTTGGTTCTCCTCGCGCGCAGCTACGGTCAGCGACAAGCCCAGATCGGATTCTACCGGCATCGAGGACTACTTCGTGAACTTTTTGAAGAACAAGCGTGAGTGGAAGTGGCTCTCTTTTCCTCATACTTCCGTTGACGATTATATCAATGGCAATATCTCACGTTACTTGCACCTCACAGCCCGGGGAGAGATCCTCGAGAGCCACGTCGCCATCGGACACAACACGTGCTCCGACGTCGGCATATACGAGTTCACCATGGGCGCGACGGGCGATAAGGTCAAGGGGCGGTACTCCTTCGTGTACGTGTACGAGGACGGGGAGTGGAAGATCGACCACCACCACAGCAGCGTCATGCCGGAGGGGACCATGGCACAGTCCATCAATGAGGAGGAAGTGCGGAACTTGTTCCAGCTGTGGGATTCGGCGTTGGCCACGGAGGATCCCGACGCCGTGGCGAAGCGATACGCCAAGGACGCCGTTCTCTTGCGTGAGTGTTTCACTTCGTGTGCCATGTTACTTTGGCCGGTTTTCTTTGGTCGGGAGGCAAAGGTGCTCACACCTCGCACTGCCCATCGTTCAGCCACCGTGAGCGACGTGCCGCGCACCAACTACTCCCTGATCAGACACTACTTCGTCGGCTTCCTGAAGAAGAAGCCCAAGGGCACGATCGTCGAGAGCAACGTGAGCATCGGACACAACTGGTGCTCGGACGTCGGCATCTACGAGTTCGCCATGGGCGCGACGGGCGATAAGGTCAAGGGGCGATACTCCTTCGTGTACGTGTACGAGGAAGGACAGTGGAAGATCAGCCACCACCATTCAAGCGTGATGCCGGAGGATTTCCTCGGACCGGCTCCCAAGCCGGTTGTGTAAAGATATGGCCGGTGTGATGCAACGGTGAAAAATTGACTTTCTTTTCATTTCCTGTCAAGTAAGATTTACGACATTGGTGCTGTTAAATGTAAAGGCAAAAATGTGGCACTCTTGACTGAATGTTACTTTACTTAGCGCCGTTACTGCCAGCTCCATAGGTAATGTTGCATATGTCTATCATGTGCTGCCTAGCAAAGTTTAGACTCCCGGGGACCTTGTTACTTTATCTGTGGCTCTGGGATGCATTGCGGTGTTCAATACTTGGTTGCAGCTCTGTTTACTCTTATCAGTAGCCCAGAAGGTTACCCAATTACGCTTAATTTAAATTACCTCACCATACGATGTCGGATAATATGGCATATACCTCCAGCCTGGATCCAGCAAGACCCTGGTTAGAGGGTATGTACTTGCGCAACATGTGTATCTGAATATTATTTTTTATAACCGACCTTGCACATTTTGACAATGCATTGTCTGCATTGACAAAGCATTAATAATGCATTGTCTATTCGACAATTCATTGACAATTTGACAATGCATTGTCAAAGATGATAAATCAAAGCACTGCTCAAGACAATGCATTGACAATGCATCAATTTCAATGCCATTCGAGGTCTGTTGTGTAAAATAAATAGTACTGAGATACACATACACGTTTATGTAAGTACCCTGATCCAGGGTCTCACAGGGGCGAGTGTGTTGTTGAGGTTTCAGGGACAGTGCCTCACTGGCTATTATTGCCACGAGAACGACAATGATGGCAGGACACCATCTTCATTGGCATAATAGCCTTGGCACGTTGTCAATTTTGGAATGCAATTCCAATGGCGTATCGTGTAAAACAGATTTTGTTATAATTGTGTGGAAATCTCATTTCTCATCAATAGTTTCACTTAGCGTATGGTACGTATAATTTTATTTTTGGTGGGCACTTCCTTATGATGAGATTAGAACTCCAAATCACGGTAATACCTGCCTGCTGGGCCACACATGTTGTGAGTCGCCTCCGTCCTCATTAATCAGCTGTTATGGGATGAACAAAATTAGTAAGAGGACTATCATCCCATTCTGCAGTCCTGGTGAAAGCAGGAGGTTTGGGCTACATCCCCAGAGTTGAAGATGGATACGGTTATCTCTGTAGTGGTTATTGTGGGATTGGGATATCAGATTTCTCGATGCCAGGATTTTATATTTCCAGCTTGTCACATGTTGAAGAAGAACTGTACAAAATCAGGTCAGATATTTTATGGGCAGGCATACCTCTCTGTAATCCTAAGACAAGACACTCGACAACATCATACGCCTGTCTAAGAAAAACATCTGACCATTGATTATGGACCCACACAAACAGAGTCGTATCAAATTTACCCAAATGAATTGGTTGTAATGTATACTCAATCTACAACAATCCCCTGCAATCTCTGTTTGATATTTTTATGACAATCCCTGCTCAAACAGAATTACCAACATACCTTTATCAGAAACGTGCTCCTTTTCGAGAAAGATTAGTTGAGTACTATTGGAATGCTGCACTTTATATTCCTATATTAATAATTGCAAGTGTTCGGTACATATCTTTCTTTGAATATGCCAATGGACTTGATATAATATGGCCTGGACAATCTTTTTGTGAATTTAATCATATGACTATGTCAGGGGTGGGGGAGAGATTCCACCCCTATCTATTTCAGAGCTTGGTAGCTGGGATGCATTTTTGTAGAGAACGAAAGTACGACAGTGAGGCTGCCTCAGGATTCGATGTTGGTCGAGCAACACTGATTAATCAAGTGGGGATAATCAAGGTCAAAACTAAAAGTGCCTATATATATTATCTCAAACAATATTTTTTCAATTATTTGCTTACCTTTCTATTCTTGTAACCAGCACAGGCCCCCATACATTAACTTCAAAGTCCTAGCTATAGTCAGGCGGCTACTTTCAAGCACACAACAAAGATTCCCTTCTTGATGTAGACTGGCTCAGCTCAATCATGTTCATACACGGTAATTGAGGCAGCGCCCATTTCAGTAAATGGTGTTCTTGATGTAGACTTGTTCAGCTCAATCATGTTCAGAAAATGCAGTTGAATACAATTCAGGCTGCCCATTTCAGTAAATGGTGTGTGAGTGATAAGTGCACTAGTGACACATCTCTTCTGAACCATACAACACCAAATAGGTGGGATGGGCAAGTCTTCTCCCATGAAATAACAGGGCCACTGTTTGTGACCGGAGGGGTGGTAATGAAGGGGTTTTACTCCAGACTTCATATAAATAATATTTTTTGTGATTCTGAGGTTGATTGATTGGATAATATTGGAATTTGGAATACTGCATATATTCCTAACTGTTCAGGATATATTTTTCTTTGGATATGTCAATGGATTCGATATCCAAGCTTCGATAGAAGGTTAGAGCTGTTTAAAAGGGAGTTGGCATGGGAAG
>JALLPA010000579.1:0-16984 GCA_036939895.1 Thalassiosira exigua
GCATGTGCTGCTGCTGCCCGTCGCAGATGAAGTTGTGGGGCATCTTTTTGTTGTTCACGACGCACTGGAAACTGTGGTCGTCGTAGGGGTCGTGCCACTTCCCAGCAGCGCAGGGGGTTTGCCCAGGTCGAAGAGCGGAAGGCGCAGCTTCCTCAGCAATGCCCGGTGGAAGAGGGCGTTGGGGAGGCGGTGGGCAGGCACGCTGCGGCTCATGGCAACGAGCGGGAAGGACGTGCCAGCGGAGAGGAGGCTCGGCAGGTGGTGCACGTGCTGAGGCATCGCGGAAAGGAATTCGGCGTAGACGCTCTCAACGAGTCCCTCGGACGCCCGCTTCTTCAACCGCGAGCGGGCGCTCTTGAGCGAGAGCTTGGTGAGGAGGTGGTTGCTCCGCTCCTCCGCCGGAACCTTATCCGAGCACGCCACGACCGCGATGTGCGGGATCATCATCTGGTAGCGCTGGAGGCAGGGGGAAGATGGGTTGGCAGACGGTAAGAAAAGGTCGCCCACCGACGGGTGCACCCGCACGGGCCCCGCGTCGTGCCGCAGAGCGAAGCCCTGACTCGCTCGGCGGGAGGACATGGTCATGGTTAGGACGAAGTCCGGCACGGCGCAGGTGGTCACCCGGAGGAGACCCAGGCCTCAGTCTCTGACTCCAATTTGGGAAAGGAGCAGGGCATACTTTGGGATGTCCCGGTTGAGGATGCTGCCCAGGAAGCGCCGCACAAGCTCGTTGATGCTCTGGCCAAGGGGGCCGCAACACTCCTCCCAGTGGCAGCCGTCGAAGGAGTGGGGGAGGAGATACATCACCTCCGCGCCCAGGAGGTGGGGAAGCTTCGCCAGGGAGCATTGGCTGAAGAGCCGCAGACGGGTCTGGAGGTCCGGGACGTCCTCCGTGAGGATGGCGGCCTGGGCCTCAACCGCCTCCACCTTCTCCTCCATGAAAGCAGTGGCATGAGCCGGCCCCCCAACCGGAGTGCCGAGCAGGGGGAAGCCGTCCGTCAGCTCCACCATCCGCACCTCCGTTGGGTTGCCATCGACCCGCTCGACCGTGTGGCGCCGGAGGGTTGCCTCGACCTCAGCGGCAAGCTCCGGCGATGTCTCCGCCAGCCGCGGCAGCACCGATGTGCCGGCACAAGAGGTGAGGACGCGGCTCTTGAGCCGTTCCGGGTGGCATCCGGCCTTTGGCCCCTCCACATCCAGAAAGTCGAAGAAGAAAGCCAGGTCCACAAGGGGGACACACCCGCAGACGTCATCCACCCAGGCAAACAGGTGGGTGATGGACCCGTAGCCGTCGTCGCCCTCGTCGCCCCCGGCTAACCGCGCTGCCGCCCGCTCGCGTAGCTCGTGGTCCAGCGGGATGAGGACCTCCTGCAATACCAGGCTGGAGAAGAGGACCGACAGGGGGCAACCTTGGTTGCAGCCCTCTTCCATGTTGACTCGCCGCCACTCGCCATCCTCCCGACGGTAGTGGATTCACCCCGGCTTTCGGTACAGCATCCAAGCCAGCGGGATGAGGTGCGGGTATTTCCTTCGGAGGACCTTCATCAGGACCTTCCGCGACACCATGTTAAACATGTTGCGAAAGTCAACGAAGACCGCAATCCTCCTCATCCAGCTCCGCGACCGATTCCTCCGGCCCCCGGATGAATTTGTCAATGCTCAACTGCATGGCATGAATGATGAAATCCATGCCGCCCTTGACTCCAACCGCAAACTGGTATCGCGTATCTATGAGTATCTCATAAGATAAAGGCTTGAATGTGGGTCACGGTGTCACGGTGAAGCCCACCGCCCGCTGGTCGACCGCTGCACCTTCGCCGCCCCTCCCCTTTGCCATGTCGCCGCCCGCCCTTCGTCCAACTCCGTCTGCGTGCCGCCGGCCGCTGTGCACCCGATCCGGCCTCCGGCTCCCGTCGCCTTGTCCGTCGGCCGTCACGCATTACGCCGCCCCTTCGCTGCAACGATTGCACGGACCGCAGCCTCCCCCACTCCCGCCATCTCCTGCTCCCCCTGTCGGCTCGCTTCACTTCTTGCCTCAGCAGTTTGCCCTCTTCGCTGTTTTTCACAGCGAATTTTCGCGCCAAGTCCCGATGAAGACGAGGTCATCGCCGCCCAATAAACGCTTTCGCTCCCGCTTCACTGAAGCCTCCTTCGCCTCTCCTTCAGCCGACGGACTCACGCCCTAGAACTTATGACGCGAGAGGTTCGTTGTATTGTTTTGCGTTGTTCGTCGTCCAACATTGACCCACCCGACCCTGAGGTGGGATAGCCTCCTCTTCCCCGCCGCCAAATCGACGGCACTGGACCTCATTTGGCGCTTCTTCTTCTTTCGCAACCCGCGCTTACGCATGCGCGTCATCCCCCATCCCCTACTGGAACAGGAAATTAGCCCAACATTCGATTTACGCCAGCACTGCACTACCTCCTCCTGGAAGAGGAAGGGAGAAAATCCGGCGAACGAAACAACAATCAACTGGGTTGCGAGGGATTTCGGGTCCGGGCTTTTAACCACGAGACAAAAATCAAATGACAATTTACAGCAGAGAAAGACAACACTGCGAAACAAACAGGGGGAGTAGGCTGGCTCGAATAGAGAAGCCAGGGGGGCAGTTCTTAGAGATTCGTGGTGGTCAGCACTCGGTACTTGAGCTGAAAAGGATGGAGGTAAAAACTAACTTGGCCATTTTACATAAATCCATTGCATTCGATAGCGCTGTACTGAGACCAAGCGCAGCGCAATGCCCCTGTGGCATTGCGCTGCCTCCCCCTTTTCCCCTCCCCCGCTTGCTGCTTGGCTGGCGAGTACTCATTTAGCACTAAAATAATGTTCTACGTTGGATTCAAGAATGATAGACTTACTTTCGTGTATTAGTAACCCTCAAAAGTCACCAGCCACTGTAATCATTTCAATTGCAGCTCTAGAGAGAAAACACTTGTGCACATTAGTATGTGAGAAGGTTGTCGTTTCAAAAAGTTTAAAAGTGAAGTGTGATTGAGATTGTTTTCCGCAGGGACAGTGCATGAGATAGCATTATTTTCAACTCTGCACAAGTGATATGGAATAAAAAATATCAGTCAAATTGCGGGGCAGAAATTGATCCTAGCATGTTTGTGTGCTCCTAGTTCAAAACCTGTCCAGTTGGCAGACCAATCAAGTGCAACAACGAGTCCATGTGACAAGTCTTCAACAGACAACTTCAAAATGCAAGAGGCATTCATGTTGACAACAAAAAGGGTCATTGGATGAAAGACACCTGGTCGTATAATGATACTTTATTTTTTCAAGTGTATTTAACACCTACAAGATCCTGCAAATAACCCTGCCTAAGATATCATTGCCATCCAAAAACTCAATCATCGATCTGAGTTTAACGAATCATCCTCAAAGTCTCAGAGCATCAACATTCAACATGCATCTTGCAGCGCATCATAGTATCTCTCAATCAACTAGGATGGCCATAGACTCAGGGTGAACCAGGATCAAATTCCAGATGGTTTTTACATCTTGGAACTTTTACCGTCTGCATACTCCCTGCATTCTGGGATGAAAAATCATGCTGGCCTCTGCACTCTCCTCCTTACATTCTGGGATAAAAAATCATATTGGCCCTGACTTTATTGTTGAACTGGAACGGAAGAGTTCGGCCGTGGAAGGAACGGAGCTCATTGAGAATTGTAGATACTCAAGACGAAACTGCTTGAGGGCTAGGGTTCCAGCAGTGGAAAGTAGACTCTTCATTCCCAGGTGTCTTCCTATGCAGATCAGCTGCAAGCCAAGCGAATCTGCCATGGTAGTTGCACAACGAGCACCGCCTGAACTCCTCTGGTGTACAGCCTTCGGGAATTCTGCTGCCTTTCCTTGACGATGACGGAATCTCTGTGCAGGTGGCAAAGTTTTTAGATTGAGCGGCCAGGATCAAATCGTACACAGCTAACATCCCAGGATCTTTAACTCGGATGTTGCTGTCCTTCAAGAGCTGATCGAAGCGGATGAAATCGTGCTGATGGAGAAAATCGAGAGCTTGCTGTTGGGTTTTGCTGCCGCGACGGGCTATATCCTCGAGTCTATTTCCGTTCCATTGTTTGTGAAAATCTTCATTGAGGCTTGTCATTAGCAGAAATTTGTGATCTTGAATCTCTCCGCTCTTTGGAAGCATATCACTGATGTTCTGCTTGACATTCACAACCGTTGCTGCACATCTCCCGTAGTCAAGGCGTTTCCTTTCGGCACGCCAGTGAATCAAGGTATAGTCATTGATACTCTCTTGTGCCAAGACTTCTTTAACAGTTTGAATGTTCTGCGGATGGAACCGTAGGATGTTATTTGGATGATATATTCGTGGATTGATTCTCAGATAGTCCAGATCCGGTACTTTTGCTTTGTTTCCCATGAACACTTTGTTCATTTCCATGGCGCATCTGTGTTGGTTTATTTCGGCGAAGCGTTACATTAGAACTGTGAACAAAAACTACTTAGAATATATCTAGTTCTTACCGTCCCTTCCAGCACCAAGCAATAGTGTAGGTGGAGATCTCATCTTCTCTCCAAGCATTTTTTATGATATCAAGTGTTATTTTTTTTGTGAAGGGTTCATTGCAGCTTCCCTTATTCGATGCAAGTTTTAGACAGATATGATATTCTTTCACTTTCCTACCACCAGGGTTTCGAACGAGGTTCTGGTAGGCTTCATACGATGCCATCACCGGCCTTTTGTCATTCGACATATCTAACGCCCAAGCCAATTCAAATATCTCGCTCACCGGGACCGGGGAGCCATCAATGTCGTCTGGGTACGGAGTGTCACAAGACACGAGCCTTCCTTTGATCATGCACGGCTCAACAAGTGTTGCAACCTCCATAGCTTGAACCATCTGTAATACTTCCATGAGGGTATCCCTCCAATGCGAAATCCCCTCTGCGAACGCATTGACGTTGATCCAAAAAGTGCACGGAACGTTTTGTTCAGTTCCAGCGTTGGGCAGACCATGTGAACCTTCCTTGCTCTCCACGGATCGAGGATCGGAAAAGTGTGAAACACCCAGACTTCGATGGTTCCGCTGTTCTTCGTCATGGGCAATGAGGCCGGGCTCTCTCCTGCCCAGCAAACATCCAAATGCAATGAGCAGAAGCCAAGGAAGGTTGAGTCGTCGAGATGGCGACGGCAGGCGGAACAACCTCATCATGCAGTTCGGCTCGGATCAACTCAGTTCAGCATCTCCACTTTTTTCGTTCTCGTTTCGCCAGCACAATTTTTTCGTGAGTGAGTGCACCCCCCCCCCCCCCCCTGGCCCTGGAACACACTAATCTTTGGCGTAGTAGAGGATGCGGTGATACGGAATGGCGGAATGAGACGGAGCGGGAGAGGGCGGAGCAGGCAGGAGGGCGGGCCGCCGGCCGCCGGCGAGGGGGGCGAGGGAGGCAGGAGTAGACGGACGGAGGAGGAAGATGGACGGAGGAGAGAGGAGAGGAATGTTAAGGTTGGGGTGAGAAAAACATTGTGATTGTGAGCTCCGCGCTTCGCTCACGTGCGCCACAAAACCAGAGTATGAGGGAACCAGTACTAACTAAGTAGATCTTGAGTTCCTGTGGGCGTACGTTGGCACCCACATTAGTTCGCGTGCGCACGAGCGCTCTTTCCGACAGGCCTACCCTGAGGCCCACAACCAATCCTAAGCTGCCGCGCTGCCATCTGCCAACACTGCCAACCAGCTGATTGCGCCATGAAGTGTCCGATCATCGCCGCCTTGTCCCTGTCCGCAGTCGCCCCGCTCAGGGTCCTCGCCGTGAATGGGCAGAATGGGTGGTTTTATAGTTGGGGGCAGGGAGACGGAGACGAACCCGAGGCGGTGGAGGCCGTCGTCGTCCCCCCGGGCTTCCCCGAAGGCCCCTCTGTCGACGCGGCCTTCGTCGTGGGCGTGGGCGGCGAGGCGCGTCCGATCTCGGCGCAATGGGTGGAAGTCGCAGCCGTCGAGGCCCCGGTCGACCTGAACGCGGGAGACGCGTTCGTTCTGAGGGATGGCCCCTGGAAGATGGACGCGAAGGTGGTAAGCTAAAACTTGAAACTCCAGTGCAAAAATATCGGGTGCAACCGTTGGGCCACTCTCAGACTTCTTAGCACTTGAAGAGACCGCGAGACGAGAGGGGTCTTTTCGTGTTGCTGTCCATTCCATCCTCATTCCCCTCGTTGTGATGCGCCCACATGTTGAATTTACATCGCCGCCCTCGCTATTTTTTATTATCTTCACAGGCCGAAGATGTCGAAGGGGGAAATCTGATCCTCGTTCCCACAAAAGGGGGTCGCGGTGGCGCGGGGCATGGCGCAGGAGGAGGCACCCCAGGCGGAGGATTGGGCCAAGGACCCCCGGGGAATAATCCCGCCCCCGCCGACCCGTGCGGCCTCGCGCCCGAGGAGCGCCGATCTCAGATCGTCGGCCGCCTCAGTGAGGCTGTAACATCCCCCGACCTCCTCGACGACCCGACCTCTTCCCAGCGGATGGCGCTCGATTGGATCGTGGACGACGATGGAAGCAAGGTGTGCCCCGACGATGCCAGCCTAGTCCAGCGATACACACTCGCTGTCTTTTACTACGCCGCTGGGGGGGCTGGAAGGAGTGCTCGGCTCCCATTCAGTTCACGGAAGAACAAATTACAGAGGCCAACGACGCATGCACTCGCACCACCGTCGAAGCCCTGGCCATGTTCCCCAACGGTGTCAGTGGGACCGACGCGTGGCTCACCCCCAGCAACGAGTGCCAGTGGGGTGGGGTGGCCTGCTGGGGAGAGAACACATCCAACGCATACACGGTCAACGCGATTGAGTTCGAGGACAACAACTTGTCGGGCACTCTGATCCCAGAGATGAATAGCTTCAAGGACATGCACTTCCTTGCACTCAGGCAGGGATCGTTGATGGGAACCCTTCCTACACAGGTAGGCGATTTGCAGCAGTTGCAAATTTTGGACTTGGAAAACAATGGTCTGACGGGGGCACTTCCGAACGAACTGTTTGATATGGCGAGCTTGGAAGAGTTGGACTTGAACGACAATTATCTCACGGGCACGCTGAGCCCAAGGATTGCGAGGATGAGGAAATTGAGGTCCTTCCACATCCATAACAACAAGCTGTTGGGAAATATTCCCACCAATTTGGTAAACATTCCCAATCTCAGTGAGTTCGTTGCTGCTCTGTGTACCCGCCTTCGATCGGTGCAAAGGCTTTGGGCCAATCTCGCTTCTTGCGTGGGGTTTTAACTTATACCAATGCAATCCTCGACTTGAACGTGCACGCTCTTTGGCCGCCCGTAACTGCTGTTAGTCTCCGTCAGACTCTCCGGGAACGGCTTCACGGGCGCCATGCCCCCACAAGTGTGCGACCTCCGTCCCAGAGGCCTCCAGACCCTCGTCGTGGACTGCGGCATTGAGTGCCAGGTCCCAGATTGCTGCACGAGCTGCATCCCATAGCTTTTGGGGGGCAGAAGTGTGACGAACAGGTCATTTGTGGTGCCATGGGTTGAGAGGGCAGTATTGGTCAGCAACTTACAAGCAAGAAATTAAATTCGCAAAGACGATATGTACAAGTGGAACGATATATCATGTTCCAACTGTAAGGGGCATGCAGTTGTTTTCAGAGAACGTGAGTGGGATCGGTGCTCAATGCACTTTGTCTTCATTTAAGATTGATGAAGTTCATCAAAAGTAGCTTTGATAGGGGGGCAGTTAATTTTAGTAGGTAGAGAAAGGTTGGGCACATTTATGTGGCAAAAAAATGATAATTTAAAATATGAGGGTTTTCGTGTATTTTTGGTGAAAGCTTCATATTTGAGTTTTCATCACAATTTTAATAAGATTTTTTGAAAACTATTGCCCAAAAGCTACGGCTATTCTAAAATATCAAGGCTATGTTTACTTTTTGAAACAAACATCTCAACTTAAAATTGTAACGAATTCCTTTCTTTTGAAAATTGAAAAGAAAATGCTCATATTTTTAGAGCGATAATTTCATTCATAACTCGAAAAAATTTCTCAACCCGTTCATCAAAATAGAAAGTTTCTATGCAGTTGAATCCAAACGTTAGATACAGGACGAGACGAACCACAAGCTATCCTGATTGATGGGGGAGAGAATGGACGGATTTGATATTGTTGTGTATGCACTTGATTGATCGGTACCATAGAAACCGAAAGGTAAGCATCAAACAGGAGAAGTACTCCTGCCTGTTTCAAGGGCATATTTAATTTCTTAATCATCACTTCTCCCGCTCGCGCCCTGATCGCACCTCTATGCATGTACCGGAAAATTAGGATCAAGAACAATGGATGGTAGTACATTGCCATAGACTGGGATGTGTACCTCCCCTCCTGCCCCCCCTCCTAACATCATCCTGCACCGACCAACGGTCGATTTTTTTGTCATTTTCGCTGAAACTGTTTATCGGCGAATACATCGTAATAATAACTTTGAAATATCACATCTCATAACCTTCCTTATATCGCTAAAACACCTATTTGGATAAAAATAGTCGTTCCATTGCCGCGACTTCATAAATTCATCTCCTCGACCATGGCCGAGTAGGCACTCCCTCCTTGGCCAAAATTGGCGGTCTCCTCATTCAGCTGCGGCTTTTTCGGGCTACAGCGAAGGGTGGGGCGCCCATACGACGCGCCTGGCGGCAGTGGTTTTATTCGGCGGGCGGCGGGAGGCGCGGCAGGAGTGAGCGCGGGTACAGCGCGGCGAACCGGCGACAATACACGTGTCGACCCGCTCGACCTCTGCGCTCCTCCGGTCCTGCCCTCGTCGGCCGTCCTGGCGTAGGGCAGTGCACCCATATGAAGTGGCGGCAGTGGTTTCCCTCGCAGGCGACGGGGGGGGGGGGGGGCGCAGCAGCAGCACACGTGGGCGGGGCAGCGGCGAACCTGCAACGACGCGCATCGACCCGACCTCGTCCCCCGTTGTTCGGGCACGGCATGGCGTCCTCAGGGAGCGAGCGGATCGCCGGCACGACTAACGGATTTGCCGGGATGCACCCGGAGGCAGTGGTTTCCTCGCGCTCCCACCATCACAGCAACTAAAGTGTTGCGCGACCACGAAGTTGAAGTTGAAGCGTGTGTTTCATTGACAATCAACTGGGGTGAGGGAATGCAATCCCACACTTGGGACTTAAAACAATCAACTGGCGGTGAAAGGCAAGAGGAATGGAGAAACGAGGAGGGGGGAGGATGATGGAGGAGGAGGAGGATTTTCTTCTGATTTTTGGGGAAGTCCATCCGTATGTGACACGCAACAATTAATTTGGAAATGATGCAACAAACATGAGGAGGAACGGGGGAGGGAGCAGGAGATCGAGGAGTTGGGGGAGGGAGGAGAACGAGAAGGAGTGAGGGGAGAGGACGACAAAGGATGCGGTGAGTAGAACAAGGAGGGGGTGGAGGAGGACAATGGTGAGGAGGGAGGAGAGAAAAAGGAGAACGAGAAGGGTTAGGCGGAGAATGTGGTGGGGGAGGAGGACAACAACAACGAAGAGGATGAGGACAGGGGGGAGGAGGATGAGGAGGGGGGCGAGAAGGAGAAGGGGAACGACTTTAATGAGGAGGATTGGGAGGACTAACCACTTCAATGAGAAGGAGGGGGAGGCCTAGGAGACGGAAGAGGAAATTGACAACAACCACGACAATGACCGGGGGGAGGAGGAGAAGAAAGACAGCGGCAAGGACAAGGACAATTACGCCACTATGAATATAAATTACCATTCATATCAATGTTGTTTCATGTCTTAATTTCATAGTTTTCATGATATTATTTCGATTGGCTGACCCCTGCACATCCCAGTAAACGATGAAATCTACCATCCATTACGAGCCACTTATTTGTATTTGCGTGAACATTTACTTACCCAATACTGCGTTCCATAAGTACCTACCTACACCATAGAGGCCAGTCGCATGTACGCGTCTATCTGTGTTCCTATCTTAATTGATTCAATGCAGCAGCTGCAAGCTTTGTTGGAAGAGGCTTCTCATCTATTACACAACTGACAACGTAGTAAAGGTGGGGGGGGGACAGAGCCCTCTCCCCTCAACTACCTACTCCCATGCCAGCTAAAATAGACTCCTGCACCAGTTTAAACACTACCGTACTTGGACCTCCCCACCCTCTCTGCATAGAAATAGGACCAAATAGATTTCTTCTACTGTCTGCTTGGCACTGTGCTGCCATCTAGTTTTATTTTCCCTTGCTGGAAAATAAGATTTGTTACCAGACAGTAACAGTAATCGCCGCAGACAGATGGCCAAAAATGTTTAATGAAAAATGCCCACTTCTTTCTAACGTTCACTTTGGTTTATATCTGTGAAAGTAAAAATCTGCATTCTCTCAGCTTCATTGTAGTAGTCTGCTTGCTTTCCCTTTTTCCAACACCTACTCACTGTCATGGTCCTGCGAACCAACAGAGATGAGTTCCAGTCCCTTGAGACTTTGATTTTATTGTCCTTTGCTACTACTCTACCTTGTAGGGGATATTCAAGTTTAAGATCACGATCAATGTATTCATAAACCTTGTTTAGATTCCTCGATTATTATGCATGAGTTCAATCTTGATTGAAAAACAACGAAAAGAAAGGTTATGAACAGCAATACTAGCATCGTCATTGAGAAGACAACACAGTTGTCAATTGAACTTGGCTTCAAAATTAATGTTGTTGAAGGAGGCAGTGTTGACTGCCATGTTTAATATAAGTTGTACGTATCTAGAATCTACCCATTAAGTCAAGAAATTTGTGATGGTCGACATGGGTGCTTATGATCTTATTTGAATTTGCATGAAAAGTGCACAAACTTGACAAGGAATGCATTCTGAGCCAAGTCATTCAGCCATATAGTGACTAAGGTTGCTTCTTACAGCTTTTCGTCCTAACTTTGTTCAGCATCCATGCCGTTGAGAATAATCCAATGTAGTGAATCCAATGAAGAGGACATTAAATGTTGAGAAGAAAGGGGACGATCCCTGGCCCCATTTAATCAACATGGTTGATGTCAGCCATAGATTTTGGATCGGGATGGATCCCAAAACATTGCGTTGTAGGCAGCCTCCCTTTTGTTCCCGAACTGTGACTGCCGAGTGCAAATGTAAAGATGCTATCATTGACGTAGAAAGGCCTTGGGCATCCACAGTGTCCAGGGCCTGAGTGCAATTCAGCCCACATACACTGGACATTTACTGGATGGCATTGCTTAGTTCTCTATCAATTTGGTGGTATACTGGTCATAAAGTGAATCAACACCAACAATACATCCCCGTAGAATTTACACACAAGTATCAAGGATAGATTATGATGCAGGAGAAAAACTTTTGCCATTGACATGTATAGATGGAATGCTTACAAACAAACATAACAGTATACAATTAGCGTGCTTGTAACCACACACACACAAAAAGCCAAAGCACCAAAGAACTGCATGCAACAAATTACAACATCTCTATCACCACCTGGCAGTAATTAACATATTTGTCACTCAATTCTGGAGATAAACACACGGTAGTCTGATTCTCCTTACAGTATCAGCTACTGACTTGAGGGTTTTAAGAAAGAGTACAAAAATGCCATGACCAGCAACATGACTTTATTTCTCTGAGTTGACAAGGAGCAAGCATTAATCACAGACAAAACTGAACAAGCTAATTATCTAAGCAAGTAAAACTATTTTTATCAACATACTTTCTAAAGCCTAGCTTTTTGGATACTAAATTTGTGTTATCAAACTAGTTCCTCCGAGTACATATTGAGATGCACGACCAATTAAGGATGACGCACGAAAAAGGAACAGTTGGTGGACTGTCACTACCCAAAGCGCACGGAGCGCGCATCAAAAGGTTTTTGATTTTTTGAATTTTTGAATCTAACGACGAGGACCGACCGCCTTCGCGCTCCCCGAGAAGACGGCCGCCAAACGACCCGCCCGTAAATGCACGATGAAAAAGCGAAACGCCACGAAGAGGGCGGTGGTGCGAAGGCCGCCGAGAGGCGTAAATATCCGAGATGGTGGAACGAGAGGCGACAGCGGACGCTCGTCTCGCTCCGCGAACGATCGAAGGAAAAATTCAAAAAGTCGAAATCCTTGCGATGCGCGCTGCGTGCACTATGGGTGGTGACAATCCACCAACTGTTCCTTTTCTGTGCACCAGCCTTAATTGAAAAAAACTCTCTCTTGATAGGTACATACCTAGATAAATTGTACACGAAAATCGACCATCTTCTCCACAACCTTTTATCCCCACAAACTCTTTTGATCACTAAGATTGAGATTACATCCCAATCCTCAGAAGAGTAGAATGGGACTTTGCTTTCAAATCAAATATTGGCGGTGACTTGACAGCGCTATGGAGTGGAGATTGGAGGGCACTAATTGGTCTGATATCTTTTTTCGATTATCCTATCGCAGAGTAGGTAGATTAAACTTTCAACCACGCACCAGATCATCCGACAAACAATATACAACTGATGACACATGACGAGATGAGAGAGAGCAAAAACATGCTGTCCGCTGCGCTGACATTTGTGCTGCAGCTTAATTACATTCCTCCAGCATCACCCCCTGCATACAGCTCAATAGCTGATCTGATGACATCAGCTATCGATCTGACATCTGGCGTGGTATGCCCAAAGAGGGGACACCAAGGCTGCCAAAAACTTGGACATAGATACTGAAGAGCACCAAGAGATGGTACAAAGTAGCTCGGCTAGATAAAGTGAGATTACATCTACTTGCTTGTCCGAGCTCATCATGGTTGCGATCGCCGCCGTGTCGCCGCTGCCGCAACGCCGATCATTGTGTGGTCGTCAGGCGCTCGCTGACACCATCTGTCCGTCAACCCGCCAGGGTACGTTCCACGTGGAACAATAATAGACCTGGAAAAATAAAAGCAATATTGCATAACATAGTCTTTACGAATGGGTGTCTGTAAAACCGTAAGAAAAATGTCAAAAATAAAACTACACTCAAGGCCCAACTTTCTATGTAGTGCAACTAACATGCGTGATCCGAACTGACCATGGCATTGTCATTGTCAGCCAGCTCGGGCAGCAGTATTGGCAGCGGACGTTGCAGCTCAGCCGACAGAGTGGCATGGACGAATGGTCAACGGTGCCATTCGACCATGTCATGGTGCTGGCCACTTGTCACCCATCTGCCATGGTATGCAGCCGCAGCTCGCTGCCGCTGCTGCCAATATTATTATCCCGCCATGGTGGCCCCTCTAGCTAAAAAATGTCTCGGCCATCGGCGGCCCAATCGGCCTGCCCTCGCTAATAGGGCCGGGGGTGCAGCACCCATCCATAAAATGGCTGCTGGTTCAGGAGGGGGTGTCGTCGCCATGATCTAGGCTGTCGACTCTTTGGTGTCAGTTCCACTTTAGTTACAACTTTTACAGACACCCGCTCTTAATTTTTTATACTCCCACAACCACAACCTAAAACAGTGATGAGAGCTCTTCTCAACTTCCATTGAAAGAGACGAACGCCGGAAGCATGTTTTACCCCCTTGCGTTGCCAACGTATTCTCTCCAGTGCATGCAACACACCAATTCTCTCAATTGCTACCAGGACACAAACAATTTTGTGGATGTTCCTTTACTCTTTCAATTCTTGTAGAAAACACATAACCATGCTCATAGAAATGTAGGCTTTTGGTTTGATTGTTGGGAGCAATGGAGAGGAGCCACGGCTGATTCTACAGCTTCACTTCCGCTGGACCAGCAGGAAGTTGATCATCATCATGGTCAAAAACCCAAGATAGTCCAAAAACCTATAGGACTTGAAAGATTTCATTACTTGCAACAGTTAAAATTTTTCACGGCACCTATAGTGTAAAACATTGCTCAAAGGTCAAAGAGTTGCCGAACATAGAAGCTGAGAGAAATGATGGTAGCCGGTCGCTGGCACCACCAGTGTGCTAGTTTTGTGAATTTTATCTTACAAGAAAGAGTATTCCAAGGGCACTCTGGCAAAGAGCTTGCAATTCCACAAAGCTTGCATGGCACCTGCTCCCGTCCAAAACGTTTGGAAATAAACAGATACTAATTTGATATTTTGATGAACAGATCGCAATGGATTTCCTGAACAAACTAACATTTTTAATATTCCAAAAATGTTGGCATCAAGTTTTTCAAAAGAAAGTAATTCGTGACAATTTGAAATTGTGATGTTTTTTTCAAAAAGTGATGGGAAAAGCAAACTTCGATGTTTTAGGCGAAGTTTTCCAAAACGTTGGTATTTTCGAATCGCCGTAGAGCTAGTACTGGTTCCTACGTAGAAAGGGAATAGTTTTGAAAAACCCTCCTTTTGAAAATTGTGACGAAAACTAAAATATGAAGCTTTCACCAAAAAATAAACGAAAACCCTCACATTTTGAATTTCAACGAAAATGTTACGTCTTGCTAAATGAAGGCATTTCTTGCTGCCGCTGGCGACAGAACGCGAAAGATCACACTTTCGTTTCTGTCCTCCAAAACTCTTTCTTCTTTCTTGCGATCAAAGCGAAAACTTCCATCCAACCACCATTTCCTCTCCTATCTTGGCGACTGTGATCGATGTGGTGAGCGATACCTCAGTACGTAAGTACCTGCCACGACTCACATACGTACGAGCGTTTGATCCAACTCCTCTCCTGGCAGTGTCGGTGCACGCGGCGCGAACGAGCAAGAGGACGGATGGACCGGCCATGTTTCGTTGGCGCGAGCTTCGATCGAGAACGAAGTGGAAGCTTCGATTGAGAACTGAGTGGTAATAATAATTTGAAAATATTGGAAAATCAGGAAGTCATGATTCCTGAAGAGTGAAAATATTATTTTTTTGGCTATTAAACTAGATAACCAGATTTCTTAGTTTTTTATGAATAAAAACTTTGTTTCCCTCAGCTTCACTGACAAGAACCTGTATGGCAGTGATTTTGGCCACTCCGTGTGCCCACTGTGCTTAGCCACTGATGTTACCTCTAGATAGTTAGCCAAACCCTGGACTATGTGATACCCACGAAATATGAGCTTGTTTTAACATGCCATGAATCTGAGTCCATAATGATTTTGTGGGACACATTGCTCCTCCCTCACCCTCCTCTGGCTAACTTTCTGGAATTGATGCATCCTGGACAAAGATTTGGAGGTTGTTGAAAGACCCCAGCTCTTTTTATCTTGTTCTCCCTATAGTCTTACTGTAAAAAACACAAATATTTAATCTTTTGACCATTAGCGAGGACCACCTCTCTCAGCCCCCTTTTGCTCTATTCTGTTTCCCTCCGCCTCCTGAAGTTTCATTTGTTCTTGAATCCATCATCAACATTAAGTGCGTCCCACCTAGATGAGAATGTGGATCCCTTGCAGAAGAAGAAATATTGAAATACATACCCAAAAGGAAAATGGCGAACTCCCTTCATGCCATAGAACATATATGTGATCCTTTCCCTATCAATCCAAAAAGTTTAGACAAGTCATGCAGCTCAACATCCTGTATAGGTAGCGGTTTTTGGAAATGGAGAACACAGAGTATGGTGCTTTTCCACATCTTGTCGAATTGTTCATCTGCAGTAGATAAGATGTGTTACGAGATTTCATGACTCGGCATTCCCCATGTGACGTTGTCAGATGTACAACCCGATTGACACAGTTCGGAGAATCATTTAAACACCCACTAGTGTTGTAAATTTTACAGCCACGCCTACGTCTGAAGGATGAATCTGAACCAGCAGTTCACAATACAGTTCCTCGAAGTGTGCCCGGGTGGGGGGGGGGGATATGGCCTGGTCTGTCACAAGAGGTCACAAGGTACAATATTTTTGCCTATTTTTTGCTGATCACCGCCAATGACTGGGTAGGGCTGAAAAATAGGATCAAAGCTTCATACTCGTGGTTAATTTGACGAGTGAGTAAGTATTCGAGTATTACTCGTACGAGTCTCAACTAAATTAAGACACAGTCCATTTGTAACACTAGAAATCCAAATCATGAAGCGATTTAGATATCCACGTAGGAACTGTTAAATGTCTGTTTTTTGGCCGCCGATCCGCCACCAACAAAGCGTTACACATACCCCCCCCCCACCGAATTTGTCAGCGAATTGCAACATAGGGGGCACTTTAGATTGAGCTCCTCAAGAATGGTGTGGAACCCGGTATTGGTCGCGATGGGGCGGCGAAATCTGCGCTGAGCTCTCTCTCCTCCATACCTACAACGTGAGTTTTTCGACACAAACTGCCACCATGGACGACCACCGTTGCCATGGTTTCCGCCTATTCCGTCAAATGCCGGGGGGGCATTGGGGGTCATCGGGGCCGTCAACGCTGGAAGACAACGACGTCACACGTCATCAAAAAAATTATCACGGCGAGCGCCAGCGGCGATTGCCTCATTGACATAGTTAAACATAATATCAATTAAAACCCCGCCACAGAATACTTCATATACTTACTAGTCCTCTAGAGCTACACTGAGTCCCATGGGCAGTGTCCCATGGGCTGGGCCACTAGGGGCGTTATCGGTTGCCATGGTCGTAGGAGGGCAACGGAAATCTAAATTATGACACAAGGGGTGATTTCAGAGAGATGAAAGAATTAACGAGCTGGGTACCATATTGGGCGCACTGTGCACCACGCAAAGTCTGCAGGTCCCAAATAGCTCGTACGTAGTATTTTTGAAAGCTTGCATGTAACCCACCACGATTTAGTTGAGACTCGTATTTCGTCTCTGTGCCGAGTAAGTAAGTATTTCGATATTTGTACTCGACTCCGAAATAAGGTATGGGCGAATGCAGATACCGAGTATCGAGTACGAGTATTTATCTTCACAGTATCTACCTAGATCATCGATAGAAATCAAATATATGTAGATACCTGTTGGTACAATGTCGTAGGTGTGTAGGTAGGTGCGTGCTTCTTGCACATAACACTGCAATAGAATAATTGATCATATGTATTCTACCAACCAAGCAGTACCAACT
>JALLPA010000580.1:0-15440 GCA_036939895.1 Thalassiosira exigua
GACCGTGGACAGTGGTGCTCATGGTGCCTGTCGCGTTGATAGTGCGAGAGTAATCGAGGTAATGACCCTTTCATCATTAAATTATAAAACATTTAACCCTCGGCAGAATAAATCACCTCTATTAGCGTACCGACCCTTATTTTTCTAAAAACCATGACTATTTCTACGTAATATTTAGCATACCAAATAGTTTCTTTGAATCGGTGATAAACGATTTGCCCCCCGCATTACTCGTACTGAATTCCTATGTGAAATGAGAGATTCTACATCTCTGTTAGAGGCTGAATCGATTAATCGTATTGTACCCATAGGAGTACGAAGAGGTACGAAGGTGCCCCCGACCTCCCCCGACCCTCCCCCCCGCCGCCTCCGTCCGCACCCCACCTCTCCCCTGCCCCCTGCCCCATCCGCGCCCCCTGTGTCCCCCCCCCCCGCACGTTCCCCCCTCTTGCAGCCCCCCGACTCGCATCGGGTGGGACCTGCCGAAAATGATGTCGAAATGGCAACCGAGGAGTCGCAGGGGGTGAAGGAATCTACACCTTCAACCTACGCCTACGCCCGGTGCCGTGCTCTGTGATGATGTCAGACTAGATGAAATCGGTGGAGAGGGAGATTTAGGGGAATTTCGCTGGATTCAACTGCAAACGGAAACGATGAAGGTGAAGGCTTACGTAGCTGCAGGTGAGCGATAATTGGCTTTGAGTCATTGGTTTGTTTCCCTCGACGAGATTTGATAAGATGAACCGAACACACCCCAAACGAATTCAGCACTGGAAGACCTTGTTGGGGAATATGTCCTCAACATATCCAAGGAAAATATCAAATTGGCGGCCCTGAGTGGGAAGATCAAGCTCGAGGATGTTGAATTGGATGGCGACTTCATTGGCAGCCACATCCTAGGTGCGGTTGGGCTGTCAGGATTCGGAGTGTTGTCATGTTGGGCGCGTACCCTTCAAATCAATTTCTCCTGGACCAATCTCAACGCGCCAACTTCGTTGGAAATCCGGGAGATGCATCTCGTGTGCGTCCCCTTACTTCCAACGACGGCCAATCGAATGTACTATGGGTCTCAATCACTTCGGACCCGGGCGAAGCGATCGGCATTGGCGCGGTTGGAGAGGAACTTTTTCTCGGGAAGAATCCCGGGCGATGGACCGCACCAAGAAGTGCACCAGGACGATGATCAAGCTTGGAGCTACAATGGCAGGAGGCAGACGTGGACGTCACCCGGGGACGCAGAAAGTTGTTATGGAGAAAGTCCCACTAGTTCCGTCGCGGACGAGAATGCAGTCGAAATGACATTCCCCAATTCTTTGCACCAGGCTGGTGAACATGAGTCAACTTCATCATCGAAGAAGGAGAAAGAATCGGGTGGCCTACCGGCGTTGAAACAAAGGGTGAAAGCAAAGATATATGAAAACCTCGTGTTCGCCGTAACCGGCATACACATACGATGTGAAATACCTGAAGGGGGCCTAAACATGAGTTTGCCCCGAGAAGGCGATGGAATGAGAGATGATGTGTCACCCCCTCCAGCGAAACGTGACAACTCTGACCAAAGAGCGTTTGCTTTTGGGCTAACAATGGCAAGTCTATCAGTCAACAATGTGTCACCAGACAACAATAATCGGTGCGAAACAACCCTTGCACCCGCTCGCGAGGATAGTGGCGGCTCGTCTGTTTCCGATGGTGACAGTAAGACAGACAAAAAAGTTGAGGTTGAGCAGTTTTCGATCTACTGGGACGATGATCCGACTTTCCTCATTTCGGAAAGCAATCTGTTGAATGGATTGCTGCCGGTCCCGGTGGAAACATGCCAGCGACGTGTTGCTGCAGCCATGAAGCAAATGTCAACGAGGCAAACCCCCACCCCTGATGTCATTGCGTCTCTCAAGCAATTGAGCGCATCACCGAGATCAACTCCGGTCAGAAGGGAGAGGAGTCTTGGGCATGACTACATCTGCTCGAACTTTTCCTTATCGATTCTAACCACTTCAACGAGTGACATTTCAGGGGATTCTATCCGCTTTGCAGAAATTCCTCCGTGTACTCTAGACCTGAACATCACATCACAACAATACCGGACCTTACAGCTGTTAAAGGATGCTGTTCTATCTCAGCAACGTTTTGATACCATGTTGCATCGGCGTCCACAAAAATCGCCCGTGGAAGACCCACGCTCTTGGTGGGATTATGCAATTGCATGCGTCAAACACACCCCAACTTCTCGTTCGTGGAAAGACGTGCGAAGAATTGTTCAATGCCGCGACATTTATCTTGACCTAGTGAACAAAAATCTCTCACACGTCGAAAAAGGAGGCTTTCATGGTGGCTTGACCAATGATGAGAGTGATACTCTTGCTGAGTTGGAGGATCTCTTGCCGATAGAGACGTTGCTTTCATTTCATTTGGTTGCTTTGCGTAGAGTTTATTCCAAACGAACTAGAGGATCCCAGAGAATCAGCACCAGGCCCAGCACTAGAAGATCAAATCGGGGTCTCTCGAAGAAACGCAGCTCATCTGCATTGGGTCGTTTGATGAACTCGATATCTGGATCAACCACCCCTTGGCAAAGTTTGGAAGACGAATGTCAGGAAGAAGTTCCAATGTTTCCGTCTCCCTCTGATCTTAACAATGGCGATCCTGTCACGCTTAGAATTAAAGGGAAGCCGTCTACAACCAGAGCGAAATTGCCAACAACTCAAACCACAGTTCAACTGCAAGGGTGAGCTTAGTGTTCTTGCGCAGTTTGGCATTTATACCCCTCAATTAATTCATCCACTTTCGTTGTACCACATCAGTTGCAAAGTAAAAATTGGCCTGTTCAATGCAAATAGAAAGAGGAGAATTGTGACCGTGGACATCGTTGTGGAAGGCAGTTCTTACATTTCCGGTTCTGGCAAAGCAGACTTGACGTTTGACGTAACCAAGTTCGAAGTGTTTGACTTTGTGGCTCACGATGAGGCATCGCTACCTGGTAGGAAGGTAATGGCGATATCACCTGACAATAAACATGACTCAGTCAAGTCTGGGAGTGACATCCTGGAGATAGACGAGTACGAGGAGGTACAAGTCAGGCTTCCCCCCCGAGGGGTGGTTTGTCGAGCAGCAGTCTCTTTGGACCAGTTCGCAGTCTCTCTGGACCTGTTTGCCCACCCGGCGACAGTCATTTGGAGCAAAACATGTGTAGACGCAGTCGTCAGTTTCTTCTCGAGTTCTTCTACCAGCAGTTTCATAAGCCAGCTGAGAAACGCGGCAACACCAGTGGCTCACCGAGCTCAAATGGCGATTTTTTCGCCAACCTCGTTATCAATCAGTGTCATGGTTCATGCTCCGAAGCTGTGGATCCCTATTAGCCAACATATGCTGGACGGTGCTCTCTTTCTTGATGCAGGAAAGCTTAAAATGGTGAGATTAGTGTGTGATATTTATAGTCTGAAGGCTGAACGTCTAACATTCGCATCAGGTCCTGAAGAAAGCTGAGTCATCCCCGAAATCGGATTGGAGCATGGATGTTCAGGACATCCAGATCATGCTTGCTGGCGAGACATGTGGCACTGTTTTGGATGGAAAAGAAAACGATGCCATTGATCTTGACGGAGTGACACGCCTAGGAAAAGAATTGACCCCAATTGTACATCCATTCCAAATCGATGTTACGGGTAATCAAACTATGGGGTCATTTGTTCAAGAGCAAGTGGATATTTCTCCAAACACACCTTCTCCCGATGCCTTGAATGACACCCAAGAGTCCGGACGAATATCGGTGAATATTAGCGCGATACGTCTGAACCTTGTTGATGTAGGAGAAGAGCTTGCAAAAGCCTTGGGAAGGTATTACGCCTCTGGGGTGGGAATGATAAAGAACAAATATGCTTCAGAGGCTGTTAACCTTCATCCATCACCCCAACACTTGGAGCCAACTGCTTTTGGCATTATACATATATGTTTCGACAAACTGGAGGTGGCACTTGAGTGCGCAAGCAAAAGAGAATATTTGGTTGAAATCCATGAGATCAAACTGGACAAGAAAAACAAGGGAAATATAGCATTTACCCGGTTGAGCATCTTTGGTTTCACTATTGCTCAACTGGTTGATGCCAACTGTGACCAACCGTGTGACTCGGATGTGAGTAGAGGGTCTGGGCACCGTCGAACCAGGAATCTCACACCAAGTGCCGAGCCACAGCACCAACTTCTGGCGAGAAAAAAAGAAATACAAGTCGTTGATGACATCAATGTTTCCAAGCATTCCCCTGACATCAGACCCTCAAGTGCACCCCAGACGCCCATAAGGCAAGATAGATCGTCACAAATCCCTTTGAGAACGCCACAGCAGTTGCGTCTTGTAACATCGACACTAGTTACTTCTCCAGGTTCGCGGGGGGCTGGATTTATCAAAGGGTGCTATTTTCATGACGGAGAAAACCACATTGACGAAGTGGAATTCGATGTTGAATCCGCTATTGTAAAGGTCACGCCAACATCAATATCGGACTGCACCATATGGGTAACAAGAGCTATGGAATTGATCGGCATTGGGTCCAAAGAAATGGAGCGAAGAGTACATGATCGCGGAAGAAGAGCCAGGACAAGAGAGAAGAAAAGTGAGCACAGGTGCCGGGAGTTATTAGTCAAAACTTTTGAATCGATATGCATCGAAGCTAACAGTTCCTCAACCTGTAATTTCCTCAACCTGGTCCAAATTCCACAGAAGAGTCGAGAGACTCGTCCATCATTTTCAGAGCGACATTTAAGGAAGCGGCAATTCTCATCGGCCGACCTGCATCAGAATTCACTTGCTCGAGAGGTAGGAAGCCAACAGATTACGTGATTCAAATTCTCACAAGCGCATCTGTCATGTCTCAGTCAATAGAGAACGCGAATAGCACTGGATCAAGGACATTTCACATCAGGTGAGAAAGTGCTTTGCCCTCAGTGTCACAACTTGCTACTGCCTTTGATCTGAGGCCTTTCATTATCGTCAATGTGACTTTGCTCAGCATGAATGATTTTTCCGCAAGAACAAGCGGGTTCTTGCATGTTGAATTCTCGGAAGAAGCCCTGCTTCTCTACCCCACAGCCATTGATTGCCGGGTAGTATACGACACTGTTGGTGAAGGTCATGTCACATCCCAAGACTTTTCGTTTCACAATGAAAAACTTCATTGGCATCTGGTAAGGTGCTCGCTATCAGGTCGATTTTATTGTATTGCTCTTACTTCATGCTGACCTCGTAATGTGTAGGCTCCGCACGACTTGAGAGTCATTTCAAGCATTGCGAGGAAAGTAACTGAGAGATTGAATATCTTGCCAACGGCGCAGGGGAGTGAGGGCGAGAAAAGGGGAGGATCTGATAAGTCCAACAGAACAAGTTTGTTGTCACTCCTTCGTTCCAAAAAAAGAGGATCGAGGATTGCTACCAAAATAAGGGCCGAGCTTCATTCTTGTTCCATCATTTGGGTACGCCCCTTCAAATCCCACATCGTCATGCGTCCGTTTATTGAGTTCAGTGTAAGCCAGCTCAAGGTTTGTCTCGAAGGCTGCATTGATGCGATGAACGGTGAAGCAGTCATGATGATTGGGGGTGAGTGACCGATTTGTAAAATGCATGTCATCCCCTCATCTTTCGCGCATTGACCTCGGTAAGTCCTCTTTTCATTTCATAGTAAAATGCTTCAATCCCAATTCCGGTTGGGAAGATGTTGTTCAGTCGAATCAAATCGTCGTGTCAGTGGATCAGATTCCAAATGAAGTTGCTTTCTTGGTCTCCATCCGTGATGTCATTGACGCCAATTTGACCCAACGCGTCATTGAGGAAATATCAGATCTGGACCGAACAAATAGATCGATTTACCCAGATGGATCCAAACGCTTTGCTAAAAAACAGCAGACGATCTTCACATTGGATTTTACCAATGAAACTGGGATCGATGTTGTGATTGGCATGGGCAACCAGCACGAAGAAAACTATGCACTTGATGTCGAGCACGACAAAGGCAATGTCCACCTGAGCGTGGCTTCTGGAGAGGTTGTTTCCCTGGACTCAGTCTTCGCATCAGGGCTGAATGATTCATGTACCATTCTGTCCTTGGGTGCGAGCGGCCGTCAAACAATTCACAAACTACCCGTTGTACCTTCGTCAACATCAAAACAACGCAGTCTTCTGTACAAATGGCGTCCTTCGTCAAATTGGGGAGAAAACGATGGCATCGAGCCTGTCGTGGAGTTTGTCATGCAGAATCAAAGACTCCGACCAGACATTAGTGATATATCCAGCTTGGACAGAGGTCAAGACTTACTCTCCTCCATTGCCTGGTCACCAGTTTCAGCGCTCACGAGCGACGTTAGCTCTAACGACGAATTATGGCTTCCTCCCTACCTCCAAGATGACCCCCCTGGCTGGTCAGATATGGCGAACATAGTCGGTTTGAATAAGAGTGAAATCGTTCTGCCTGACACAAATTGGATGTGGGCCGACACTTGGGACATTGATATCAATGGGGACTTGGCAGCCAACGACCAAGATGGTTGGGAGTACTCAAAGGATTTTGGGGCGTTCCCACCTCGTCCCCGCTCTTACCAAAAGGGAGACCTCTGCCGGCGAAGGCGCTGGACGAGGACAAGAATAATCAAGCCTTCCCAAGAGTGCGTCGCCCTGTCAAGAGTGCTGCCAATGGTTTGGGAACTTGGGGCGGGCGAAAATGGGCACTCGATCAAAGCGAGGAGTCATGTAAAGCTGCACAACCACACTGGGGTGCACCTCTCTTTTTTTGGATTCAGCCACTCATGGGATAGAGATTCTTACATTGGAAATGCAGCACCTGGCAATTCTCTCAGTATCCCCATACTGCTGGCTTCAGCCACCCACTTGAGGTTAGCAATTCTCAAGAAAACGCACCGTGACAGTTCCTCGATCGAAAGCTTCTTTAGGACGGAACGACTGATGATACTTCCTTCAGGACTCACATCAAACCGGATCATTCGCGCTTCTATCCTTTGTGAACACAGAAGTAATGACGACGGCTTTCTGTCCATCAAGAAGCTTCACTTTCTGCTGACTCTCAAATGCGCGATGGGTATAGTTGATCTGCACGTCGATCCAGCGCTCAAAGTGCTGAATTTGTTACCTTGTCAATGTGAAATCCAGCTCGGAGAAATCGGATTCAGTGTCGTCAGGAAAGCAAGTCGCAAAATTGAACAGACGGAAGTCCTTTCTCTTGGTGCAGGAAAGGAAGGATGTTGTTTGTCCGTCGATTGCCACCTCGGTCCTCATATAGCCGCTAGGCTTCCAGGTCAGTGAGATTTGCGCTTATTGTTGCTCATTCATTTCAGATTCAGATTGCGAATACGCCCTACTTGCCTGTCAATTTACATAGGCTACAAGTGGTCGCACTGGAAAAAGATTGTTTGCCGCGAATCTAATTCACCCACATGGCGGCCTACGGAAGAAGATGAAATGGCACTTTTTGAGGTGTGCAAGGATAGTGCCGAGTTTGCCTCAGAGTTCAAGTCGATCGTTCATTTTGATCACAAGACAAGCGGGGGGGATTCGCTCAACGTTGTGATGTCTGTCGAAATTCGCACTTCCCCCGTGATCAAATTTTATGCTCAGTATTGGATCCTGGACAAAACAGGACTTGGCCTCAGATTTACTGGGGGGTTTACTGACTTATTAGCAACAACACCAGAAGCTGAGACACAGCGGAAGTCATTTTTGCCCCCAGCAGACATAGACGACAGGCATCTAGCACTGGATATGGAAAGGGAAGGAAACGAATGGAGTCTAGGGATGAACGGCATGAGTCTCTTTTTCTCACGTGATGAGAAAATCGCCCTCTCGGTCGAAGGCGACAAGGGAGAGAAATCGCATTGGACTTCGTTGATTGACATATCTAATGCGATGCCGGAAACCGTCAAGACTCCTGTTTCTCTTGATCAGTATCACGGTACAGGAAAATACGAGCTTGCATACAATGTCACACTTTGTCCTTCGATATTCGCAAGGACCAAGCTTGTGACGTTCTTACCGCGGTTTCAGATTGTCAATCTTCTCGAGGAAAGTCTCTACACTGCGCAAGATGGAGCGCTGGGATCTGAGATATGCATACCTCCACAATCATCTGTGCACTTTCACTGGGAAAATTCCTCACTGGCTCCCAAAGTCCGCTTTTGCCTGCAGTCAGGTTCATGGAGCCGTGGATGCATTCAATTGGACAAAATCGGTTGCAATGCCATGCGATTACCATGTCTGACAACGTCAACACCAACGGTAATCCAAGCCGAAGTACGCCTGGCAACCAGGAAACAAGATTCTGCCATCGTTGTGACAATTTGGGGCCTTGGAGGCGGGATTTCGAATCCTCTGTACTCGCTCCGCAACAAGTCTCGTCGTACAATTATTTGCAGGCAAAAATTCAGTAAAGTTGATGGATCAGTTTGTGATGATGGCTTCATTTGGACACTTAGCCCCGGTGAGTCTGAGGGGTTTGGTTTTGACGACCCAGAGGTGCCACGGGTACTTCAATGGTCAAATACAAGCAGTTTCGACAACGATGTTGAGGTCGATGAAATGGGGTCACGGAGTACGATTACATTGTCCGATGGTATCGATCTGGTATGCGAGATTAAGGCAGAGCAATCGACAAAAGTGATTATGTTTTCTGAGACCATAAGAACCAAAAGTCCATATGACAACGATGACGACGAGGGAGACGAGGATAGCGAATTCGTCTCCATCTCGCTACGAATAGATTTAGCGGGGATATCAATGAGCGTTATCGACAATGCGTCTGACAGTGAGCCTGGAAGAGAAATTATCCTTCTCTCAACAGACGGTTGGCTCGTCAATTTTTGTCAGACAAGAGAAGGGTTCCAAGAAGTTGAACTGAAGCTGGCGTCGCTTCAGGTGGACAACTTCATATTTGACGCAGAACACCCTGTCCTTGTGAGTGGCGCTTTGCTTATGCGATTTAGTACCATATGGCATCAAATTCTGAACTCATTCTTTATCCTCTGGCGAAGCTTTATTGCCCCAGTCGAGACAGTGTCCCATTTCTCCACCTCTCTGTTGTGCGTTCCATTCAGGAACACAGCGAAACCCTTGTTTTTAGCTATGCAAGCCTGAGAATACTTGAAGGTGAAATTTGCTTGGACAGAAAGTGAGCACGACGTACATTTTCTGATTCTCAATGAGGTGTCTGTGGCATTAACTCCGATTATTCCCAACAATACTGCACAGGACCGCGGAAGTGATTGCTCATTTTCTCCACCCGCTTCGAAAAGCAAGAGAAGAGGAACACAGCGACAAAAATTGGGCATCTGATCTAACAGCGAAAATGAAGAGGCATTCGAGGAACAAGCTGAAGGATATAGAAAAAATCGTGCTTACTTCCAACTCAGGCCGGATATATATTGAGAAGCTGCATCTCCACCCCATTCGCCTTTCTCTTACTTTCACTCAAGAGGGGTTGGAATGGAATCCTGTTACGGAAGGTCTCCTAGTATTCCAGCTCATCCGAGGGATGGCTTCGGTAGAAGGAGCGTCTCTCATATTTACTTCGTTTGCCGTCGATCATGCATTTGAATCACCCCAGACTCTACTTGGGATTATTTCAGCACACTACTCATCGCAGCTGTCAAGCCAAATACTTGCAATTCTGGGTAGCTTGGTGATATTGAAAGCACCGGCAGACATCTTGTCGAATGTTGGTGCCGGGGTAAGAGATTTCTTCTACGAGCCAATCAATGGGCTGGTCCACGGCCCTGCTGAATTCCTAGAGGGATTGGAGTCAGGCACCTCAAGTCTTGCGAAGGGCGTGTTTACTGGGGTAGTTCGTGGAACAGCCAGTGTGACAGAACTTCTGAGCCACAACCTCGCCAATCTTACGGATGATGAATTCATCTATGAGAGGAACGTTTTTCAAAAGAAATTGTTCAAAGCCCTGAAAAGTGAACAAGCAAAGAGGACAATTCAAGACTCATTGGTCGTGGCTGGGACATGCGTTGCGAGAGGGTTTCAATCAGGAGCCAACGGAATATTTGAACAGCCTTCCATCTATGCCTCTCGGCACGGTACTGCAGGGCTAGTGAAAGGCGTGGGAAAGGCCATGATTGGAGCCATTGTCAAACCTGTTGTTGGAGTTGGTGACGCTGCTGTAATTGTCATGGACCACGTTTCAAAAACGACCGTTNGACGCTCTTCCGATCTCCACGTTTCAAAAACGACCGTTGGGGCCTTTGCTGTTGCCAAAGCCAACAAACGAATGAGAAGGGCTTTGCCGTGTGCTTTGGCAGAGTCTGACAATGAGGTCGAGCTCATTCCTTACGATGAAAGTTCAGCTAAGGCTCAACAAATAGTAACCAAAGGAGAGACAAAAGACGATGCCTACCTCGGCCATGTCCAAACATCAAGTCATCTCATCATAGCCAGCAATGGTGGGATTCTCATTATTGGCGAGCAAGGCTCAGATCCCCGCCAAATAAGGTGGACAGAGATAAGTAATTTCGGGATATTTGGGAACCAACTGAAAATCAATGTTTTTAGTGGCAAAGGTCCACGCTCGATTACCTTGACCTTTGAGATGGGTTCAAAGGACCTGTCTGTCCTATTTGAACTGTTGAAAGTGAAGTTGGTACGTGCCTGATGTTCCATTCTATTTTGCATTTAAATCAAAAGCCACACATCTCAACTGCTCAATTATACTGCTCTGACGTACCAGGGGGACTCTTGCCACGTGACAGATCTCAATTTGAGCCTCACAGGCACATCATATTCAAGCCTCCCTGGCATCAAAACTACCCAATCTGGCCACGTGTTTGGTAGTGTCAACAGGCACACGAAAATAGAAGCCAGTGATCTGGAAGACGAGGCCAAATTTATCGAGATGTGCTATACACGGGTTGGTAGATTGGGTAGCTTTATGCCCAACATGTTTCAACTCCTTGACCAGGAAGCATGGTTACTGATAAGTTCAGTCGGCCAAATGTGCACTGGGCTCTCTTCTAGAAGATGTGTATCCGTTGGAGTCATCAATGGAGCAGGCGAAACCATACAGATCAAGGCAGCCAAAATGATCCAAGGCGGCTCACCCTGCTATCTTTTCCCCACAATGGAATACGAAACAAAACAGGGAATTCTACACCCTGGTGGTGCTGTAATTGCGTTTGGTTGGGGTGCTGTGCCGAACCTTCTTCAACCTGGTAGCGTGCACATCAACGTCGAAACCAATTTGTTCGAAATCGACGTCACCGATAGTATTAGCCAGGCCACATCTACCCAAGCATTACCGTGCTGGCAGGTTAGTTTCCTGGAGAAAAGTTACGACGAGAGTGGATGGTGGGCCAAGTACTGGATTTTGGTCCAGCACAAAAAAACCTCTGTTGCTGCCAGGTAATGATCATGTATACAATGTACATTATGCAAGATGTTCTTCTCACAATTCATAGTTAGATTGCACACACGGAATAATATTTAACAACATGTTTTTGATACTCACATGGCTTCATTCACATCCACCTCTTGACCATGAGGACTTCTTGATATTGTCACTGCGTACGAAGACGTTGTTTCGTTAACTCCTTATGAAGATGTCGAGCACGACAAAGGCAATGTCCACTTGAGTGTGGCTTCTGGAGAGGTTGTTTCCCTGGACTCAGTCTTCGCATCAGGGCTGAATGATTCATGCATTACTCTGTCCTAATCTTACAGAACTGTAGCTGTAGGCCGCTGCAAAGGCATTCAAGTTTAAAGTGATAGTGATGAACAAAGGATCAACACCAATCTGTGCAAATCAAATGGTCTTAACTAAAAGCAATTATGCTATTGCTTTTGTCCCATAAAGAGCATAATGTTTTGTTCATATCATCGTTTGGCATTAAGTCTTGCTAATATCAACTAGCACATATTTTCCCCGCTATCACTAAGACAAATGGTGGTTTACGACCCATTAGGGATCCTAGTCCATTGACTGTCATCATGCTCTTCAAATGATGGCAGGATGCCTTGTAGGATAAAGTAGAAAAATTGAGCCCTTGACATCTTCTGACATCATCAGTAAAATTATCTTATTATGTTGCACCACTTTCCTTATCAATACTGTCATTGACACTGTGAACTGATGTCTGGTTTTCACCTCAGTTGATGTATGACCCTAGAGAACTCTTTCACACACAACGAAAAACTTTTCTAAATAGAAAAAGTGTCATATATGCACCCCCCCCTCCCCGACATCACACTAAGGAGACCATTCTACCACAAACATTGCTGCCACGAGGTTGCCAACCACATATCAACAAAATTGAGGGTTGACTTTGAGACATACGGACTTGGCGGCTAACGATTTAGCTGCCATGTTCTTGCTGGCCGTATGTAGAGAGAAAAAGGAGAGATAGAGAAGGAGAGAGACAGGAAGGGAAAGAGAGAGGTGGAGAGAGAGAGAGAGAGAAAGCATAGTTATTATTTATGTGGGTCATGATGTCATTTGGTTATGCTTTGCACGTCATGCGTAAGTTCTTTACAAATATTTGCTTGTCAATGCTGACCTAAGGAACTAGAGGGGAACTTAGTTCCCTTGTAGACGATGATAAAACTCACGTAGCAAACAGTGTCATTGCTAGCAGAATATCCCAAAAAGAATATTTTCTCGGGAGGGGATTAAACCCATGCCCTTGTCAGAACTTACGGGTCCACTTCGTCACTCTACCAATTAGTTGCAATGATTTAGTAAAAAAATACAAGCAATTAAATAAATATGTATTGGTTATTATTGTTTTATTGTCTGTGGTTCCATTGCATCAGTTGTGGACGTTCTTACATCTAATATATTGATTCCTATGTTAAGTCTGAGGACCATTCGGGAGAAGATGACCCGACTTATTTGATTCTAGGTAATAATGTCCACCATCAACCAATTTTTGAGGCTCAATACTGCTACGAATTTTGAAAATTGTGTAATAAAGTTCTATAAGAGTCTAAAAGTACTTAGAAACACCTGGCACTACTCATCTTGAGCAAAATATGTAGAGACACAGTGGTCAGTTTCTTCTAGACGAGTTCTTCTACCTTTCATAAGCCAGCTGAGAAATGCAGCTGACTAGTTTGGGTTCTGGAACCAAACGAATGACAATAAACTCAAAATTGTACGTATATGAATTAGTACAAATTGAACGCCCTTCAAAGAATAAAAAAAAATGACGTCACGAACATTTTCACGGTCATCACTCCCCGGTATTTCCAGGGGGTTTCACCCTTGTACGATCACGAGCACTTCGTGCGAGTTTCAACCAACCAATCAATCATGACGCCCCTGGGCTCCCACCACTTTGACTGCCGTCTTGGCAACAGTTGAGGCTCCATGAAGCTGCGGAATAGGGAACCACTTCTATTTCTATGGCTTGTCCGTAATGATTTCCCCGGAGCAATTAGCCTTGTATTGGGATCCGCCTGAACCCCCCCTAAAACAAAATAGCTCTGGGGGAATCAAAAATATGTTGCTACCCATGATGACAATTCAAGCCTCTGCACTTGCCAAGCGAATCTGCTAATGTTGAGAAACACATGGCATGTCTAAACTAAGTATATAAATACCAGGTAGCTTGGCAGTGTCGTATATTAAGATTATCACTATGTTTATCTAATTACTTCCACAGAGACGCTCCGACACCGACAAAGTCAAAACGAGCTCCTCGAGGACTCAGCCATTTTGTCAACCAGAGATTCATGCGGCACAAATCTCTTGAGCCAAATTGATAGCTGAGGAAAAGGGCTCTTGGTAGAGCCCTTGGTCAATGGCAACGGTTTCCATCTGGCGGCAAAAGATGGAGGTCGCTGTCGGATGTTTTGGTTGTAGCTCCTCGTGGCCGAGCCTGTTCTCTCACGTCGCGTGTTACGTCCTGTATATGGGCACTGTGGCGGACGGGCGATGGGCAGTTTGCTACCTATCTAGATGCAAAAAAATATTTTCATCAAATTCAATCACAAAGCAAGAGACAGGTGTGGGGACTCTTCCCCTCTCTGCCACAGCCACATCCGTCCGCCTCCTTGATCCTACGCCAACGGACATTGCTCCATTGATCGGTACAAAATATTATGGCTTGGTTGACTGGAAGGGGTAGTAAGCTAATATTAATTTTCATAACGTCAGAAAGAGGAGGACAAACTGAACTTGAGGGTAAATAAGAGTGAAAAAAACACTGATTGCATTGCATTGCATTGCATTGCATTGTGACGATTGAAGGTTTTGGGGAGCCCAGCGGCTTCGCCACCGTGCTGATTGTCAGACTAGGGAGGAGATGAAGAGAGTGGGCTAGGTAAGTTATCCTATCTATCTACGTACATACGGTCTGACAACGCCCCCCCCCCCACACACACAATCAAGACGACCAAAGAACTGTCAAGAGTGGGAAAGGCAAGTTATCCTCTTGGCGAAAGAGAGAAATCAAAAGAATGGGGATAGAACTGAAAGCCTGTGAGCCACCCCAAGAATAAAGAAAAGAAAAAATGGAAGCAAAGGGTCTAAAGTACTCCGAAATAACTCCCCAGGAAGCTATTGTTGTAGCCACATAACCTAAACATTCCCGTTTCCAGGATCCAAATCGAACTCCTCCTAGGATGGCATCTGTCCCAACCAACCCAACTAACAACCAACAGGTGAAGCTATCCACCCTAGAAACCAAGCAAGCTAAAGGTAGGGTCTGTTGCATCGTCCACGCTTGGCTGAGTGATGCTAATCTCTCTCGCACCGGGCCTCCTCCAGGATGCGCAGCTTGACTGCCTGCGCTTGCTGCTGGACCGCCTTGTCCGCAGCTTTCACAGCAGCCTCCCGCTCACATTTGACCGCCTTGCGCAGAGTTTGTTGCCCCAGTTCTCCTTGTGGGCAGGAGAAGCGCGTTTCTCTTCTTTGCACTCTTGTGCCCGATAGAACTTGGCCTGTGTTTGTTCGTACACAGCCTTGTGCGCGTCCTTGTTGGGCGCAGCAGCCACAGCCTCGTCCACCTTGGCAGACGTGGCACCGTTGACGATAAGGGCATCAGATTTGGCGGCAATGTTTGCGTGATCATGCCGCCAAGTTTCCGCTGCGGCCTTCTGTTGCAGCCGTTCTTCCTCCCGTCACTATTGTTGTGTGGACACTGCCAACCCTTCAGCTGGGCCTACATTGCTTTTGCCTCGAGGTGAGCCACCACCTGGGCGGTCAGCCGACTGACGGAGGCCTCCAACGCCAAAATTCTGTCTTGGGCGACCTTTTATGAAGACTATCTCCGTTTGCAATGGCAAGCCAGGATACGTTCTCACACATGCCCCCCTCTGACACCATAGGGTGACATTTCCATAATCAGCCATCTTGTAGGTTGAAGCATGGGTCAAAACATGGCCCGTTTTCATCCTGAATCCATAGATCGTAGATTCTTGTGTCCTTGCTTAGCTCTCCTTCTGAAGCAAA
>JALLPA010000581.1:0-14164 GCA_036939895.1 Thalassiosira exigua
CTCTTCCGATCTACATCATCTTAGGTATGATACATCCCCCCACAATCACAGGGTTACGATACCTAGCAGTTAGTTAGCACTAGCAGTCAAAAGGCCGGACGAGAGCGCCTGTCCGTAGCGCTGAAAAAGTAAGAAGGCAAAGCACAGCACGGGGGGGGGGGGGGGGGGGGGGGGGGGGGGGGGGGGGGTCACTATCAATGATGGCAGCTAACAACTGGTTAGGGTGTCAACAGAAATAGCCCACTCACAAAGTAAGTCCTTACTTCCTTCATCCTATTTGCGATGCTCGGGACAGCATAAAAATCTTAACTAGTTGAATCATAGTGCTGCCTTTAGACCTATAAATACAATACTGTTTTTTGCCATCTTATCATTGCCCTTGGGTGCACCCATTTTGAGACTGTAGGGAGGAGCGTCGCGTCAGGAGCAGGCGACCCGCCACAAAAAACTCATCGAACGAGGGACGATCGGGAAGTGTGGGGGTGTCAATGAATGACGAGTGCACTTTGACGACGAAACAAATAATAACTCACCGGGATTCAATGACAAAGCCGCCGACGTTGCCGATCAAACACGTGATTTCGGCGACAATGGAGCGACGCGTTTGTATCTAAAGCTTTCGATGTCGCCGTTGGGCGTCGCCATCGTCGCCGTATTTTGGGAGATAGGAGTACGTAGGCAGTGGCCGGGCCGGCGGGGCGGGTGGGGGGAGCGAGGCGTCATCGCCGTCGTTGTGTTGTGGTCCGGCGCGGCGAGCTGGCGGCATCGGTCGTCGTGTGTTTCGCGTGGTCGGAGGCTTTTTGTTTTGTTTTTCGAACGAAAAAAATCTCTACGAAGCTTGAGACGATAATAGCGAAAATAAAAATTGCCATATCTCATTATCTGGTCCCCCCACAGAGGTTCCCGATCCCATCCCATACTCGGATGACCGATGGGGATCAACCATGTGAGTTATGGGCAATTTCATAAAATCAATATCTAGGAGGTTGTGGCGCTTTACTACCCATAGCAGCTGTGGCTTTGCAACACAGGTGTTTTCGCTGGCGCTCGCTCGGGCTTAGTTTGCTCAAGCTTCGGCTTGGATATGACCCCAAGAAAGGTAAGCCCGCTCGTTCTTGGAGGGCTTGTTTCTCGTTTTCTATCTTCTTGCTCAAACATGATGTGCCTTCTTGCTTCTGCTGTGCAGACAAAGTCGGCCTCCTGTCGTGCTCGACGGGCTGCTCCAACTCGCGCTGTTGAGCTTTTGGTGGAGGAGATTGCTCGCCGATCGTCGCTCATCGTCTCCTCGCTCGCTGCTGGCTTCGCGCCTGCGGCTGAGGGACCTATGAGAATATAGTAGAGGAACCATTATTTTCCTCTACTCTTTTCTATTTTTATTGCCATGCATTTGCTGGTCCTTTCCTACGGTCTGTTCATTTTAGGACCAGATGCGTCAGCATCACGCTGCCTCTTTCGCAGGAGTTTGCAGGAGTTGCTGTGCAACTTCGGCTGTGCTTCCCTCTCGGGGTATTCACCCTCCCAGATGCACTCGCACTCTCGGCTCTTCTCTCCTCGCTTGCCTCGACGTCGAAGGCAGCGGCTTCGTCTGCCGGCTTTGCTCGGATGGACCGGGCGGAACTGCCGGATGCTGCCGCCGACGGTCCAGAGCACGAGGCGGCCACTGCACTACCTGCAAAGAGGAATCTGTTGGTAGGCCAGACAGACGAAGCTTAGATGAAGCTTGAAGGGTGGAATGAAGTTTTAATATGTTGATAGACTTGTAAAAGAAAGTAGTTTTTGATAATTGTGAGAACTTAAAGAATGTTAAGATTCGCTACCGCCCACTGTTGATACAGAGATAGAAGCGTATGAAATATGGTCGTATCGTCTACTCCGACAATTACTGACGTGTCGCCCATTCCTGCGATGGTCAGTCGCCGAAACGATTAACCCGCTTCTTGGAATATTATCGAAATGTTCATGAACGCAGAAATTATATCTTTGCACATGGTTCATCAGCCATCTTGTGCAAGATTCAAGCTTCCTGACAGAATACCAAGCTCTAGCTGGGTACTACACTCTTCCCCACTGTAGGTGCACCCTTGGGAGCAGCTACACAGCCATAAAACCCTTTTAAAACTCTTCCTGTCGGGATAAAATCGGGATGAAAATGGACTTACGTCTTCAATAAGTGCCTACAGCGTCCCTAAATGATCGGTTGAAGGAAAATCTCAAAACATCTTCGCAGTCACGTCCCTTACGACTCTTCACCAGGACGGTGGACCGTAGTGACACGGGAGAATTATTGCGCGCGGGGGGCAAACTCATACCGCCTCACAAATCAGAATTACACTTGAATTATATGCAAGCGCTCGAGCCTGGACACCGCGCCGTTGTAATCGTACCAAGCGAGTAGTTTCTCAGAGGACTTGCTCAATGGATATGTTATTTCATATTTGATTTGAATTTTTGAGTCTGACTCCTTGATTTTGATATTTGATTTGGTTGACTTTCTTGAGTCGCATGTTTTGTCTTTGAATCAAAAAGGTTGTCGAGGCTACGTTGCCAAATTTTCTGAGAAGGTTGTAAAATTAGGATTGTTGTTGTGCTCATTTGATATTTCAATTGTCAGCTTTGTGACATAAACATTTAAACTCTTTTCTCGTGGAAAACCATTTGTTTGGTATTTTGAATTGTAGGTAAGTTATGTGTGCGTGTGCCTTCATGGATATACGTCTTAGAACGTTCGCTTTGAAATCGTTCAAGCGTGAGTAAAACGTCTCTGTTTCAAGTCACCTGTCTCGTGTTTACAGGGCCATTGTAAACAAACGCTAGAATTATTTGTCATTTTGTTCTTTTTCTTCAACAGCGAATTGAGCATTGAGTGTGCGATCGTCTGTTTATAGGAAATTTCTTTTTTTTCTTTTCCTTTTCTTTTTCTTTATCCCTCCAGATGTGTTGCGCTTATTGTATTGTTAAAATATGATTTGATACTGTATTATGGCCTTTGAGGATTCTTCTCTTTTTACCTCTTTATTGGTGGCATTCTTCCCCACTAAGACTTGAGTCACGTCAATTTAGACGGGGTTTAAGGCTTAAAGTAGGCCTCTTCCAAATATTTCTAATTTAGGGAAAAGCATCATGTTTGATCGTCACTCATAAAGGAATTTTGCCTGTTTCGTCAGGATTTTGAAACTTTGAAACTTTTGGTTTTCACACATAGCCTGTTTGCTAAGTCTATTCCCATTTTTCTTAGGGAAATTGTATAGGGGTGTTTTACTAAGTGGTATTTCACTTTGTACGTATCGTGCATGTTTCAGCGTTATTGAGAACCGCGTAAATAGGTGCATTGATATTGTTTGCACATATCGTACGTCAACTTGGGACGTAATTGAAGTCTCATCATTGTGAGTTTGCAACAGGATGCTTTCGCTATTTTCGCATCAGATTTGCATGACTTAATTCGTGCGTAAGCGATCAATCTTTCTTTTCTCGCTTGCTCGTGCATTAATGAATGTTCTTTTTTGTTCCTATGCAGGATTTGATCCCGGTTTGCATAAATTGAGATAACCTGAAGACAGGTCAGATTCGAATTCGATCTGGACGGTTCCCTAGTACGGCAATCGATCTAGGTACTCTCCCATAGTGTCTTACCTCAAGATTGTGCAAAGTGCAAAGGTCTCTGATCCTGTTCGTCATTTAATCGTACTTTATTTTTGGTACGTACGCTATTCATGCGTTTTTGCTGGCATGCATGCAGGACTGTATCCTCTACACGGTACTGCTCAGGTACAAGTGATTGTTTTATTTTGTACGTAAGTGTTTTACCTAAAACATCAAAAGCGTGCTCTTGCTCGCGCGCACTTCATCATTTTGCGTGTTATCTAGTTGTGCGTGTGCGTTTTCACGCCTTGCGCTTGCTTTGTGCGGGAAGCACGGCTCTGCTTGCGCGTTGTTGATCAACAGGCCATAATTTTTTGCCTCTCGCCATGTTCAATTAGGACTGGCTTGATTGCACTTCTGCGGTCGGCTCGTTGGCGCATGGGCTGGTCGGCACATGGGCTCTTCAGCTCCTGCTTGGGCCTTCCGTTCGTCCGGCTGCTCCTTCGCCAGCTGGCTCTGTCGAGGCGTTTTTGCTCACGCAGTTGCAGCTTGGTGGCATGGGCGCTCTCGCCGTCGCTCGCTCGGGCTTGGTCGGTCTGCTCAAGCTTCGGCTTGGGTATGACCCCTGAAAGATAAGGCCACTCCTTCTTAGAGGGTTCGCTTTTTGCCTTTTTAGCTTCTCGCTCTAAAATGCTTTCCCTTTTTGCTTCTGCTGTGCAGGCAACGTCGGCTCTCTGCCATGCTTGGCGGATTGCTCCAGCTCGTGCTGTTGAGCTTTATGGGAGGGGATCTCTCGCCAATCATAGCTCCTGACATCGCTCGCTCGCTACTGGCTTCGCGACTGTGGATGAGGGACTTTCGTCCTCCTCGGTACGGAGTCGTTGGGCGACGCGCTCGGGCGTCCTTGTCGTTTTGCCCTGGAGCTCTCGCTCCTCATTCTGCTCGACTGCTTGGCTGCTCGGTCAATTGTTCGGACTGAGCTTGGGTTTGGGTATGGTCGCGCTGCGTCTATTCACGTTCGTTCTGCGCGACAACGGCTCTGAGATTCACGAAGTCCACAGAGATAGTTTGCCGTAAGGCAAAATAGCCTTAAAAATTAGTAGAACCATTTTTTTCTTATGCTCTTCTTGTATGTTTTTATTGCTGTTCTCTAGCTTATTTCTACGGTCGATAGATAACTTTTTAGACCAGATGGGCCAGCATCGTGCTGCGACTTTTGCAGGAGTTGCTGGGCAACTACGACTGCGCTTCCCTCTCGGGGATGCTTTTGCTCGAGATCGAGATGCACTCACACTCTCGGCTCTTCTTTCCTCGCTTGCCTCAACGTGGAAGGCGGCGGCTTCGTTGACTGGCTTCTTGCTCTTGACCTCGCGCGGATCATCGCCCGCATCAAAGAGCTCCCTCGCTCTCGCGCCTTTTAACTACGGATAACAATCGTTAGTAGGCGCACTTTTGAGCATGCGTTCTTACCGGTCTCGTCGTTCTACAATCTTCCTCTTGTGTTGGTCAGGGGCTGTAATTACAGTGCACTACCTGCAAAGAGGAGGCTGCTGGTGGGCCACGGATGAAGCTTAGATGAAGCTTGAAGGGTGGAATGAAGTTTTAATGCGTAGATAGACTTGTAAAAGAAAGTAGTTTTTGATAATTGTGAGAACTTAAAGAATGTTAAGATTCGCTACCGCCCACTGTTGATACAGAGATAGAAGCGTATGAAATATGGTCGTATCGTCTACTCCGACAATTACTGACGTGTCGCCCATTCCTGCGATGGTCAGTCGCCGAAACGATTAACCCGCTTCTTGGAATATTATCGAAATGTTCATGAACGCAGAAATTATATCTTTGCACATGGTTCATCAGCCATCTTGTGCAAGATTCAAGCTTCCTGACAGAATACCAAGCTCTAGCTGGGTACTGCAATGTACCATGCGTCCAGGATGATAATTACACCACAGCCAAAGAATGATCGAAGTTGATTATCTTTCTGGGCTGCCGGGAGAAAGAAAACCAAGGGGTCTGCATGTGCGGTTCATCGGTTCATTTACCAGCTTTAACATGCCATTGATGTCTGGGGCTTGATTGCTATAGAGTGGATTTTGTGCTGGGTGCCATGGCGAAATAGCTCATGGGTCAAAATCAAAGGCGATGAGATGATCGGGCAGCCCAACCAAGACAGCAAAGAGAACCAATGGTCTTATCCGCAGCCCATTCTAATTCATTAAAAATCACCAAAAAATGGACACGCTTGTGGTGCACGAGGGAGTAACGTGAGGTTGACCGAGCCCAAGGTGGTCAAACTCCGTGCCGTACTGGATCGTTGGCCTCACAGCTAGTGCAACAGTCCAAAAAAAACGTCCGTTTATGTTCCTTGCACTCGCTACCAAGACTGCTTCGGCTGTTCTGGCAGATCACGTTTGCAAATCAATTATCCTTTTCCCTCCAAAAGAGACCTTCTCTTATCAACCGTCCGCCTCAAACATCACTTCACGCAGCACTGTCTGTCCTTGCATGCAGCACCTGATGCTGTACATCGTCATCGATGGCGTCAATTTCACAGAAAAGGATCAACCAATGCCAACAGAATGAGTGAGCGCGCAGCTAAGGCTTGAAGAGATGTTGAGGTGAAACTTGACGGATGATGGGACCAAACAAGGACAAAGGGGGCAAGAGAGCGCTGATGTTTGCCCAGGAATCATGGTGCAAATTCACTAATATTTTGAGCATGCACCAGAGAGCGCGCACTATTATTTGCAAATATTGTTAATTTTAGTAAACATAAATAAAGATGATTGTCAAAAGTTTTAAAATAAAAAAAATGTCTTGAAAGCAAGAAATTGCCCAAAATTGCCTGACAAGGGAAAAATTGCCAGACACGGGTAAAATTGCCTGACAAGACAGTTTTGTACTAGATCTTGCGTAGAAAGTTGCCTGGCAAGTGCCACATTGACTGGCATGGGCAAAATCGCCTGGGTATTGCCTGGCATGTCACCAGTGCCAAAGCGGGCGACACACAACCCTCTGCCACACACAATCTACAATGAGTGACGATAAAGTTCATCATGGCAGCATGACCACCGGCACTCAAGAAGACGAAGAGCAAGAGAAGGCTATGAGGAAATTGTCATCGATGAGGAGCCTACTGAAGATTGAAACAATGAACATGATGATGTCTTGCGGGGCCTCATTGAAAGAGGCCAGGTTCAGTTACCTAGTACTTGTGAGGACATCATGGACATTGCCAAGCAACATTTCTCAACAACCATTTGGAGATCAAAAGTATCCCAAAACAACTGTGTCAAACTCCTTCACAAGAAGTTTTGTAGATACAAGGTTGGTGCAGCATTTGGGGGGTGAATGGATGTTCCTTCGATTATTCCTTTAGCTCTCTAGTTTATAGCTTGTTGGCACCAAGTATGTTTTCTTTCAGCTCTTTTAAGTGAGGCTAAAATGCCATGGCAAATCCCCCCCCCCCCCCCTTAACTCCATTGCAACACTAGCTTTGCCCGTGTTATTTAAGAGGGGAAATTACAAGGGGTCGGCGGGTAATTAATCGTGGGGTAAATTTAAAAAATGGTCAAAGCTAGGGATCTGGTATAGGTAATGAGTAACGAAGCTTGCCACCCCGTGTTTGAATCTATTCAAATAAAATAATAGATCTAAACCATGAGTATTTAGACAGATATACGCTATTTTAGGTAGTTGTTGGCACCTGAAGCCCCCCGTCCCCGCCCCTGCCCCAAAACAATTGGTTCGGAAGCTGAGCAATTTTTGTAGATCCTTAGGCTGTGTGAATCAGGATGGATCCGTCAGGAAAATTAGTTCATCCACACTTGAAAATTCTCCCCCATTGCATTTGTGGCTGTGAGAATTTGGGAATGAATTTGCGGGAATGTATATATATATAAATTAAATGCTTATAGTGCGTACTAATACCGATTCTACAAGTAGGCGAAGGATAGAATCGCACTCCAGGAGTGGCTGCCCGTAGGTTAAGGTTCCTGGGGGAGATCAGACCGGCGGAGGCGTAAAATAGGACTATCTTTCGAAAAGTGATGTTGGGTGCCCATTCAATCACGTCGTCCTCCGGAAAGTAGTACGAAGAGTGTAGTAACACATCCCAGCACCTGGTTGAAATCGCAAGTGGAGCGGCGATTAGGAGAAGGATGCGGCCAGGAAGCGACCGTCGATTCCGGAGGAGGGCGATGGCAGAAGTAAGGGCGGCATAGTAGGATGTAATTGAGGGTCGTAGTGTAGAGGTGTTTGGGCGATGCATTTCAGTGGCGACAACGTTGTAGATTGTAGTTTGTCCACGTTGCCGTTTTCGACTGTGGTCTGACCTAGGATGGGGGCAGGGTGAAGGCATCTGCTCGTCCTCGGAGAGAAGGCAAAGGAGCTTGTGTTGAGCTTCGAGTGTGAGGGCGACGCACTGCCGGAAGCAGGGGGTAGTGTTGCAGTGGCGGGCGGTTTGCTGGCGGCTGGGCAGGCCGTGCTGACGGCAATGATTGCTGTTTCCTCCCTCGATTGTTGTGCGGATGCAGCCCGGGCAATGTTGTTGCGTATTGCATCGCAGAGGCTGCCGCCGAAACAGGGAAGTGTAGATTGTAGTGCATGATGCGCAGCCATGCAGAGGGAAAGGAGGCGTTGTGCGAATTTAATCGCGGAGTTGATGGTGCTGATTGGCGCTGCTTGTAGGATGTGAGTTGCCGAAGATGATAGGGCTTGAAGTTGTAGAAAGGTGCGGCCCAGAGTGTTGCGGAGTAATGGCCAAAAAGTTCGAGGGTAGTCGGCGAGACGTGCGATGATAGGGCGATGACGGGGCCTTCTGTTGTTGCATCGTTGGTGAATCTTGAAAGTAGCCCTCGAGATCGTTTGCGAGGGACGTAGATCGTGCTGTTGGAGGTGGTTGGTGGCGCCAGGAGGAAGCTGCTTCAAAGGTGTCGCCCATCTCCGAAGCTTGAGGGTGAGGCCTTGTGCCCCGAAGGCGAGGAGTTTGGACGTTTCAAGGAGGCCAAGAAGAGCGAGGAGGATGGCAAAACGAATTACCTAGGCACAGCAGAGGAGGAATTTTGTGATGGGGTGCGACGTGTCGGGTGATGGGTCAGGTTGTATCGGCGGAGGATTGCCCGTGGAGCTTGCCAGCGTAGGACAGAGACGAGGTAGATTCCGAGGAAATTCACCGCGACTTCGGCGAGGGTGCCCGCGACGGAGGTCACCACGATAGCAGGAATCAGGAGACACAGTGTGATGGGCATTATGGGCCGCGCGGTGGCCAGAGTCCCCGGGGTCGTTACGGTTGAAACGATTACGCGAAGGAGGTAGCGGGAGAGGCTCACGAGCCAGCCGAGCGGGGACATCACCAGCAATGCCGGGAGGAGGCAGATGATGGTCGCGGGAGAGAGTGTTGGAGCCGGAGTTGCGGCGGCGACTGGTGCCTGGGTTGTGATGGGTGGGCAGGACACAAGACGTCGGCTGACAGGGTTCTCAGTGTCAGTGGGTGCTGATGCCGAGGCCGTCCGGAGGGTGGTGCTCTCGGCGGAGGGCTTGGTCGGGCGATGGCGTTGCGGAGGAGGGGCTGCAGCCGGATTCGCGGCGGTTGTGGGTTCTCGGTTCGTTGGTGGTCGTTTTGGCTTGGATTTTCGGCGGGCCGGGACGTCGGCGCTGTCGGGCGGACGGGACGCGGCTCGGAGGGCACTTCGGGCAGAGGGGCGGGCGAGACCTCCCGTCCGTAGGGGAGGATCGGCCGCCATGGTCGAAGGCGAGGCAAGCGGAGCCGGAGTTTCGGCGGCGGCGGTTGCTCGGGTTGTCGTGGGCCGTTCGAGGCCGGATTTTTTGCGGGCCGGGGCGTCGACGTTGTCGGGGACGTGGGACGCGGCGCGGAGGGCGCTTTCGGTGGGGGGGGCAGCCAGATTTCCCGTCCGGAGGGGAGGGGCGGCCGCCATGGTTGGGAGGGGGCGGCCGGGCGGCCGTTGGTCGCCCGACCTACGTAGGTTCTGCGTAGGAATAGTACTAGTCGGGGCGGTTTTCATTTGGTGGTGATAAGATCGCGAGCGGTCGAACCGAAATCACTTGTCGGTTGGACCGTCGCCAAAATTATAAAGTGATTATCATCAGTCTTCGATACTGGCCACATTTTAGACTGATGACTGAGGGTATTGTATCTCGTACTTAATTCTGCTAGATCGTTAGCTAGATAGCTTTATCTACTATCCGTCTAGAGGGCGTTCTAACACACATCAGTGGCAGCCGTGCTCCAAACCATCTCCCTCGCTTGGCCAATCCATGTCGACACCTATCTGAGCAGATGTATGCCTTAGTCTGAGCAAGGCTGTCCATTGACGGTTCCACCGAATGGACCTACCCCTGAATCTGGAACATGGGTTTGGGTAGGGTCAGGCCCCCTACACACACGATTTGAATTCATACTTGTTCACATAAGATTAGACTTGAGTTATCTTCTCAGTTCTGAGCGACTCAACTTTTCAGGTACCAATTTCGATCCCAATATTGTCATCAATTGATTCAATCGTTGCGATTTTGATTGTGAATTTCGATTTGAATTGGATTCGTTCTGAAAGAATCGAGAGGAAGAACGTCTGTTCAAACGGAGATGGAAGAAATTCATGATTGAATCATTTGCCAGTTTGGAATTGAAAGGTCATTCGTGCTTTGGTTTCTTTTCGTGCACTGGAATTGGGTCTTCCCGGGTCATTGAAGTTGGGCACGCTTGCATCGAAGATTCCAAGACAGCATCCGTCCGTCATCCGGTGGAGCCCGAGGGAAGATGAAAGCGTTTTATGAAAGCGATTCTTTTCAGATAAGTTCGTTCGTAGGATTCAGCGAGTCCGTTTCATAGAATTGGGTCGTGAGAAAGTCAGACAATTGACATGATCTGAGAGGTGAAAGAGGAAGAAGAAGCCATTTTCATCATCTCTTTATTCTGTCGATTATGAGCCATCGGTTCTAGAACTTCAACCGTCGCTAAAATTATGAAAACCTCAAATTTTAAGTGTTTGAATATGTTGTCACAGTAGTGGTTCTCAGACTAGCAATTTTTTGCAAATATGATAATGATACTGAAGTAAGTTTGACATTGCCATCGTTTTGTACCAGATTATACATACGACAACAAGTACCACATCAATCGCGCTTATTTTGCAACTATTAGCACAACGAGCGCTTTTTCAGAAATTCCAGGGGTTAATGGCATTCTGGAACTTTATTTTGGCGTGGCACTCTTCGATTAAAATCATATCATAACGATGTTTCGTTATGATATGATTTTAATCGAACCGTGCCACTGCACTGATTCTGAAGTGAGTTGTTCTTTGCCACTCAATTGACAAAAGTAGCTAAAATTTCTTCTCTAATAATTTATATTAGCTCGTAATGTTGCTAAACTAGTAACTTTTTTGCGAAAATTCTTAAAAATTGCAACGACCGTTGGCCTTTTCGTGGCCGCACTCGCCGATCAATGATTTATGTATTTAGGCGATAATACATACTAACTGGGTACGTACGTCGATAGGTAGCTATCCATGTAGGTACGTTGGTAGGCAGGTTGATTCACCCGAATCAACTTCAACTTTTGACAAGATGTGCATCTGAATTGAGTGCGAAGGGTGGCAAAGTCAAACTTACTTCATTATCATATCGAGTTTAGTCTGAGAACCACTAGTATCATTGCGCAACGAGCTTCGTAAGCTCAAAGCTGGAGACAAAAGGTTGAATGCCTTTTATCACGTTTCCACCCAAAATGACAAGAAGTGAAAAGAAAAAGAGGATTTGTTATTTTTCTTCACTTCTGTTGTCACAACGCTTTGGTCTTGCCAGCCGCTTGCCTACAAGCACTCGTTCTCGTACTGTAGAGATGAGATAGAAACCCTATCAATCAGTCTATGCCAACCTTTACCTCTCTAGAGCATCCTATCGTCTGTGATATGCTGCATGTACGTATGAGAGCAGCTTCTGGTATGACCGTCGAGCGACGATAACCTGAAAGAGCTCGAGCAACGATAACCTGAATGAGCTCGACTCACGAGAACAAAGGAGTGGCAAAATGCTCAAACACAGCCAAGCAAGAGAGTTAGTTTTGTTCCTTGGCGACCATTTAGATACCTCCCAAGAAGTATCTCTGCTCTTTTAGGGAGGCATGGCAGAGCCTTTGCCAATCAATATCTCATCTCCTGTGACATGCTGCACGAACGAACGAGGTGACTGCTGACATCATGACTGCCGAGCGACAATAAGCTTAGATCGAGCTTGACCCACGAGCAAAGGAGTAGAAGATTTCATATTCAAATACACAGCAAATCAGGACATCGTTCCATTCATTGGTTGTCATTCAGATGCCTTGGAAGAGGCGTGCCTGTTCTTTTGGGGAGGCGCAAAGAGATATCTTGATGGCGAAAGCTTGAAGAGGCGCAGCTGCATCCATCAAGATGCATGCATCATTCTGCAAGGGACCCACAGAGGAAACTCAGGCAAACCCATCTTTGAAAATATGATAGAATGAAAGAGGAAAAGGTGCGGTATTGTAGTTCCTAGGTACAAATAATATGAGTCATTAGAATTAAGCTCTGTTCATGACCAGTTTGACAATACACGGGGGCCCTTCATTAGATCTTGATGGTAAGCCATGGCGGCGACACCCTTGAAGAATACAAAATACTACCTACGTCCTAAAAGAAGTCCAAGGACAAGGACAAGGCACGGGCGGTTCATCCCGAGCCCGAGTCGGAGTGCAAGACCCCGACGACCCTCGCGCGACTCCTCGCCCACCGAGATTCGACCTCGGAGACGCTCGCCAAGGCATCGGGATCTTCGACGCCGGCCGCGAGCTGCCTCCGCTGCTCTCGACGGATCGCCCTCGCGTGCGTCCGCCTCCGGGCGCCGACCTCCCGGACGAGCGCCGGAGACAGCAGCTTCTCCAGGCCGAGGTAGGCCGTCGTGTCGCACCGGACGAGGTCGTCGGGGCTCAGGGGCTCGGAGGGACCGACGCCGCTCGCGGCTCGGAGCCGCAGGAGGTCTCGCGCGACCTCGCGGCGGAAGGGGGCGAGGTCGTTGCGAGAGTGCCAGAGCGCAGCCTTGTGCTCGAGGGACAGGTCGGCGACGGCGCGGACGTCGAGGCGGGCGGAGAACGAGACCCGTCGTTCGACGATCGGGGCTGCACGACGATCGTCGGTCGAAGGAGGGCTGCGCTGGCCTCGGGGATCTTCTTGAGGATGGCGGGGGGGGAAGTCGACGATGAGGTCCATGATGGCGATGGCGATGGCAATCGTGGTGTAGTCGTCGTGTGTGTGACGAGAAGATGAACATCAAATTATGGAATCAACATGATGTGTGTGACATTCTTCGATTGAGATTCGAGATGAAACTTGGGCTTGGTTTTGTCTCTCTCTCTCTCTATCTATGCATGCAAGAAGCCGCGGCACAAGCCCACCACGCACCCCGGTCGGCCCGGGGCCGGTCGGTAAGACATCACATGATTTTCGATTGAGATTCGAGATGGAACTTGGGGTTGGTTTGGTCTCGATGCGTCAAGCCGACAGGTGATGTTCAAAGTTTGGACAGTTGGGTATGGATGGACGTGCTCAGATTGAAAAAGACGATTCCGGCAAATTTCGGTGCGAGCAGGACGTTTTGAATTGCATCAATAATTTTATGTAAGCACATATCGTACCCATGGACAAATCTGAATACAACTCTTGCATTATTGTACAATAGAGGGAAAAAGTTTTGAAGAAAAATTAATTATCGCATCTGTAAAAAAGTCGAAGGAAAGATGTCCGTGTGAGCAGATGGAACAGACCAAAAGGTGAGATGAGTCGCAATCGTCATCGTATGTATCGTGTATTATTGAAAGAGTGTAAAAAGCCTACATCGTATGTAGGTATCATACTCAATGCTTTATGCGGTACTCCTATTTATCTCTAGAGGTGAGAAGTATTTGAAAATATGGAGACCTAAATGGCCTGTGAGCGCCAACAAACACTGCAGTTTCTAAATTAATTGAAACTCCAAGCCAGTTTCCATAGAGAATTTCGATCCGGATTGTTGTATCAAAGCATTAACCAGTAGAAGAATTTTCCTTCCGTGAGATTTTCGACCGGATCGTCTAAAAACATCGTTTCGGAAAACTTTCAATTCTACAAACGTGTAAGTTATCGTTTGTGAAATTAATTCCCGTAAAAATCTACTTAAGGTGGCAATTTACTAGATACTTTACATATCTCGATTTTTCCTAGGTACTAAAAATATCGGAGTAACGTAACACCCCATCATCATCATCATCATGTATGGAGTTTTGTACCAAAATTACAGGAGGGCGGGCGGTTTTTTTCAGGAGGGAAGGCACGTCTGCGCGTGTTGCGCCCGTTCGGCCCCGGCCAACCGCCCGTCGGAGATGAAAACGATGAAAACAGCCCACCCACCCTCCTCCCGCGCCGGCGGATCGACGGCGGTACGATAGTTAGTGATCGCCCCGGCGGGTGATGACCCGCGTAGGCGATGCTCAGACACATCTTTGATGACCCTGGGCGGTCGCTTTGTGTGTCTCAAGCGCGGAACGTCGTCGGCGGACGAG